>JANCMA020541227.1:0-10217 GCA_024336925.2 Zoanthus solanderi
ACCCATTATTTATTAAACAATCATCTTCTTGTAAATATTATCATTGTTGTTATTATTATTATTATTATTATTATTATTATTATTATCATTATTGATATTATCATTTTTATTATCATTATTATTTTTATTAAATAAAATCTGAGCTCCTACTCGCTACACACCTGCGATAGGACGGTGGGAGGAAGTTGTTCAGGATCACCAACCAAGATAAGTTTGGAGATGCCATACTGAAGGGGAATCAGAACATCCAGCTCACTGCACTGACATGCCTGGAGACCATAAATACAACAGTTAAACGTGTCGGGAAGGGCTGTTTCAGCTTACTTAGGCTGAAGAACAAAAATACAACTTACTGCCGTCTACTGTTTGATTTTCTGGTGTTTCGAAGTGACGATGATGATTAATTATGGTGATGATAATAATGGTAGTGGTGGTGGTGATGATAAAGATTGTCAAGATGACAATGAAACTGATCATCATGATTAATTATGATGATGATAATGATTGTGAAAATGACAATGAAACTGATCATGATTAATTATGATGATGATAATGATTGTGAAAATGACAATGAAATTGATCATCATGATTAATTATGGTGATGATAATAATGATTGTGAAGATGATTATGATGATAAAAATGATGATTGTGATGATGGTAATGATAATGGAAAGTAATATTTTTGAACGAAGTGCAAGTCTTTCGTATTAAGATGACAGGATGATGTGTATGATGGTGATGAAGAGGATGGTGGCGATGATGATAACGATGGTGATGATAACGATAATGGTTATACTGATGATGATAATGATGATAATGATGATGATGGTTATACTGATGATGGTGATGATGATGGTGATGATAATGATGATGATAATGATGATGATAATGATGATGATGATGGTGATGATAATGATGATGATGATGGTGATGATGGTGATGATGATAATGATGGTGATGATAATGATGATGATGATGATGGTGATGATAATGATGATGATGATAATGATGGTGATGATAATGATGATGATAATGATGGTGATGATAATGATGATGATGATAATGATGGTGATGATAATGGTTATACTGATGATGGCGATGATGGCAAATAACATTTTTGTTTCAGTTCATAATGATAATTATGACAAGAATGGAATGATACGAGTGCCATAACTGTTATAAATTTTGTAATTCATTTACTAATATGTATAGACCTTTGGGTAATAATAACTGAGAATATTAATCTAACCTCGTCAACAATCACACAGGTGAAAGGAATTTTCTTGCGTCTGTAAAAGAAAAAATATATCGTTAAATCTCAATCATGTCACTCTACTGGTAAGTCTGAACTACAGTAAAGTACACACAAACAGTATCAAGTTATCTTAACATTTGATTTTAAAGTTTACGCAAAAATTATTGACAGTGGAGAAAAACAAAAGTATTAAAACAAAAAGGGAACGATATCTAATACCACACTTAAAACAATAACTGAGGTGTTTGAGTCAGTCACTCATAGTGTCATTCTTGTTGCTATTGCTTAATATTTTCAAGATCTGTGGCTGTAAATTTGTACGTCAATGAAACACCATCTTATTTATCAAAATCATAAACAATTTAACTATCACGGCCGACTTTGCCATTATTTCATTAACAATCATTGCCAACTGCTTTGCAATTTCTGTTGCCGCTGTCAATGTCGCTTTTAGTGAAACTTGCCTGGTTCCAAATATGCCACGTTACAGAAACTTAAAACTACGGATATTGTCAACATTAAGTTTTGTCATTATAACGCAAATTTCATCCGCATTGTCACTGTCACGCAAAGTTCATAAGCATTGTTACTGTAACGCAAATATCATCGGCACTGTCACTTTAGCAACAATACATGCCAATCATACGCTTTAAAAAACGTGACTATAATGGAAGGTTAAAACGATCCTTGCAAGTACCCTTGTTAGTAAAAACAACTGAGGTGACACTGTTGTCTTTGCTTAACAAATGCTAATAGCTAGACCTTCGCTCCTTCCATATAATGAGGTTAGGCCGTAAGCCAAGTCTGTTGATCCTTCATCGGGAAACTTACAAGAACCATAAATATAAATAAATATAAATATACATAACTAATTGACAACTTCCCTAAAGGGACTTTTCAGTGTCATGTAAAATCTCCCTCTCTCCCAGTTAAAAATCCCAACTGGTAGAAGGCAAACCAGTTGGCAATTTACAAAGCGTGGTGAATTTGCACCTGGGATCACCAAAGACAAATTCATTCAGTAATCTGAGTCGGGGATTTGAACCCAGGTCTTCCGCATTCAAATCCCCAACTCTGACCACTGAGCCCGCGGCCTCCTTTGAGGGGGGTAACACTAACTGTAAAAAGTGATCACAGTGGAATGGCTTGTCTGTTCTACTGAAGGATTTCTTTTAATTTATATGTAAACTGTATTTAAGCTACTGGTAGTGGGTTACAACCCTCTATATATCGACCTTAAACACGCATGAAAAGGGCATTTTAGCAAAACCTAATGGAAAATGCGCTATGTAAATCTAATTCATTATATACTCTAAACGTGATCTTTCATGTGGTGGTGCCAGATTATTGAACAGTAAAGCTTTGGAACTCACCCCAGTTCCCTGTGCAATTTCGGAATGGCCTATAGTGTTAAGCGGATAAGAGTCTTTGACTCCCCCTTGATGGAACACTAACCAATCAAACTAGTTAGCACCCAGCAGATGCTGGTAGTAATTTACCGATCTTTGTATAACTGAAAAGCTGACGAATGTTTAATACTTGGGAGGGCCTGGTATCAAATTTGGTATTTTGTGGTTGGGAGGCAGAGATTTTACCAAATTGCGCCAACCACACCACAAGAAATGGCATTATAAATAAAAAGGTCAATGTATCTATGTTCATGCCTTTAGAATAGACTGAAGAAAACTCACAGAAGCTCACCAATGTTACAGTTTCCTTACCCATCAGAATCACGCATACTTAAGTCATTCTGCAGGGTCTGACTTCCACTTCCGCTCAGAGTGCAACACACAATGTCTGCATTCAGAAGTATGTCACGGCGAATTCGTGACTCCATTTTCCGTTGTTCATTTACACGATCTTTCTGCAGGCGAATGTCTTTCTCCAAGTTACGTTTCTTCGCTGTCATCTTTTCGATTTCTTTTTGTTTTTCTTCACACTAAAAAACAAGGAGACGCGATTTCTGAATTACAAACCAGCTCAGAAGCGCAATCTTACCACATTCGCCACTTGAGTGTCCTACAAAACTAGCCTGTTGTAAGATGCTTAACAGGCATGACATCATCAATGGTGAATCTTGATGTGTACTTCCTTTCCTAAGAATTTACATCAACTGTAGCAGCAAGATTTTTAAATACCATTGTTATAATTGTAAATATTATTATTGTAATTACCAATAATTTATAACTCCAAACTTAATTGCATGGGAGCTTCATGGTATCAGCTAAAACTGAAACAAAATATTTTATTCCATAACACTTTAAAACATGACATGCGACACCTTACCTTTTCTTTACGACTAAGCAACCGAAATTTATGTCGTTCCTTCTCGGAATCATCAAGAGCCTTGTTTAAGTGGCTCAAATTTTCTCTTAACTGTGCAAGGTTGTCAGCAAACAAATGTCCCCGTTTATCAACTTCACGTTTGACAAGACTGTCCAAACTTAAGCCATAAACTGCTGGGTTTATTTGCGACTTGCGGCCAACTCTAATGACACTCAAATCACCACAGTTTTTCAACTTCGTCCCTAAAAAGTTAAAAAAGGGATGAGCACATTATCTTCGAGAATGATTTATATCAATTTTTTGTCCACTGAATAGTACTTAAGTACTTAATCAAAAATGTATGGGAGGTGCTGTGAGATCTGGTGCAGTTGTGTTTCAGTTTTTATTGGTAGTTTTCAAATGGTTTCAGTGATTAGAAAATATATATTGACACACTGTAAACTTTTCGGTCTCAATATGAAAAACAGGCAAAATATTGATCAAAATTAGCCATTGAGTCCAGCAAAATTTTTTGTTGTGATAAATAGTTCTTCAACTGAATTCGCTGGGAGTCCAAGCAAAGACCGACAGGCAAAATACAGTAAAATTTGAGATCAATGAAATAGCAAATACAACATCAACAATTGGGGATTCATTCACCAAAATAGTTTATTTGTCTCAAGAATGACAAAAAGTATTCGGTCTACGTGTTTGAAATTAGTACAGCATCGGCCACTGGCGTGCGGCGTTTATTCGGGGACAGCGTTTATTTTATTTTTTGTCTCATTGGTGCAGCACTTATTCGAAGGCAGCAATTATTTAATTTTTGGTCTTACTGGTATGGTGCTCATTCCAGGGCGGTGCTCATTCCAGGGTGGTGTTCATTCCAGGGCGGTGCTTATTTGGGGCGGCTCTTATTTGGGAGCGGTGCTTATTTGGGGTGGCTCTTATTTGGGGTGGCACTTATTTGGGGTGGCACTTATTTGGGGTGGCACTCATTTGGGAGCAGAGCTTATGTGGGGTGGCACTTATTTGGGGTGGCACTTATTTGGGAGCGGTGCTTATTTGGGGCGGCTCTTATTTGGGGTGGCACTTATTTGGGGTGGCACTTATTTGGGAGCGGTGCTTATTTGGGAGCGGTGCTTATTTGGGGTGGCTCTTATTTGGGGTGGCACTTATTTGGGGTGGCACTTATTTGGGAGCGGTGCTTATTTGGGGTGGCACTTATTTGGGGTGGCACTTATTTGGGGCGGCTCTAATTTGGGAGCGGTGCTTATTTGGGAGTGGTGCTTATTTGGGGTGGCTCTTATTTGGGGTGGCACTTATTTGGGGTGGCACTTATTTGGGGTGGCACTTATTTGGGAGCGGTGCTTATTTGGGGTGGCTCTTATTTGGGGTGGCACTTATTTGGGGTGGCTCTAATTTGGGAGCGGTGCTTATTTGGGGTGGCTCTTATTTGGGGTGGCACTTATTTGGGGCGGCTCTTATTTGGGAGCGGTGCTTATTTGGGGCGGCTCTTATTTGGGGTGGCACTTATTTGGGGCGGCTCTTATTTGGGAGCGGTGCTTATTTGGGGTGGCTCTTATTTGGAAGCAGTGCATATTTGGGGCGGCTCTTATTTGGGGTGGCACTTATTTGGGATGGCACTTATTTGGGGTGGCACTTATTTGGGGTGGCACTTATTTGGGGTGGCACTTATTTGGGGGGTGGCACTTATTTGGGGGGTGGCACTTATTTGGGGGGTGGCACTTATTTGGGAGCGGTGCTTATTTGGGGTGGCACTGAATTGAGCAAATAAGGTATTCTCATGTATATATTTCTAGACTTTTGAAAAAGCACCAACCTCTGCTGGTATCGTTTCTTCTTGAGTTGGTGGTTTCCAAGCTCCCTGCTTTCTTTATTCGCAGCTCGGCTTTGTGCAGCCTTCTCAATAGCTCATCTATTGCTGCATTTGAGGGCGCACAAAGCAAAATTCTGGAACGGTCAGGCAAAGAACTCGACCGATTTGAACTATTCAGTGCCTTCTCATGCTGTAAAGTACAAAAGTAATATTTACAACGTCATTAATTATATCATCAAACTCCACTGAATGGAACTACAAATTAGTTGTCGATTTCTGTCTCAAACTTATATTTTGTGGATTCCCTGAAGTAATGGAATGTTCGGGAAACTCAACTCAGATTTCTTAATCATTCGTCCATTCTTTGTTCCACAGGTTGGTTGCCTTTTTGGAAGAAAATCAAAAATGCAGCACATATACCGACTAAAATCTGTGAATGTTTACTCCTTTTTGTACTTGAATAAAATAAATAGTTTAAAGGAATGTGCTTGAAGATAGTTTGGATCCAAGCGTTTTGCTGCTGCTACAAGATTTTAGTTTTTTTTCCCCCAAAACAAAGACTTACGAATGTACCGGTCTGGCAAAAACACGTTTGGAAGATTGAGAAATAGAACGCAAAACTTATCAGTAGAATCTGCTCTCAGAAGAAGATTACTGAGATTCCAAGATTGGATTTTCCAAAAATATGATAAATGCATAACGAAATCCAAATTCTTCTTTTAAAAGGTTTCTCTTAAAAACGGAATGACAATAATAAAGATTATCTGATTCTAAATGTAATTTTAAAACAGCTTTGCAACACCAGCATTCCATGAACAGATTCGCTTAATTAAACTAAGAACTAGTAGTTTCCATTAGAAAGGGAAATGCTGCGTGAATACTGTGTGGAGTCATGTTGAACTCTCAAGAGGACCTAACGTGCCAATTAATTGAAATGACTTAACTCAAGTTAAATATTAACTCTTTCTGGGAACAATCCATCCGCTCTATATAACCAGCAAGGGACCTTCACTGTAGGTTTATCCTCACCAGTGACATATGGAAATCGACCTCTGATATGGTATGGATAGCAACCTCTAGAACAAGGTCAAGGATCGTGTGTACCGAAATGCATCGCCAGTGAGATCTGAAAAATGTAAATTTGTCAAGAATAGTAAGCTGCTACTTACATTAAATATCCTTGATATCATTCCAACAATGGTTTGCGATTTGCCTGTACCAGGAGGGCCCTGAATCAGACATATCCTTGGCAAAGCAAACTCCCTGTAAACACTGTCAGTTACCGTGGCGATGGCCTTCTCTTGAGATGTATTGAATTCCTTAAGACAGAAAGTATGACCACTTTAGTTTTGTTTACTTAAAAACATTTCGAAGATAAGCAAAACAATGCGGTGAAGTTATTTCCTAAAAGAAAAGGTAGTTAGAATTCTGAAACGTCCAAGAGTGTCAGTCACTGCTGACGCTAAATTTAAATCTCGCAAGACAAAGTCTAATGTATAGCTTATTATAATGTTGTTTAGTAGGTTTTCTCAATACAAATAGCCTTACTGAATGTTAAGAATTTAAATGAAGTAAAACGCTGGTTTTTTGGACCCTGGTAATTGTATAGAATGAACGGAATGATAAATCAAATTAATAAAAAATAAGTTGTCAAATGGCGCCAATGATATTTCAAAGAGCATTTGAACGATGCTCCTTCCATCCTGACCATGTTGTCGCCCCTCCTACAAAATGGATCTCTATCTCCTCTTACCTTACCGACGCCATGTCCAACACAGAACTTTACCCTACAAAGTTTGAGCTAACAAACAACCTTTTAATCTACAAGAGGTACGCTCCTGTAGTATGGTTTATAAAAGAGGACGTCCACTATTCATCAATATTAATCTAAAACCTACTCTTTCTTACTGAGTTATATCTTAACAGCTCGTATGAGACCAATTCGATATACTAAAATTCAGCTTACTGGGATTTCTTTTCTTTTATTCCCCTTAGCCCGGGTCTCAAGCTCAACTTATAATATATCGAAATTGGTCTACTGATTGCTCTTAGAATATAGCACAAGCTCATTCCAAGCTATGTTTATTTTCTCATTTTTAGTCTAAATTTGCAGCGCGTCCCTTTTTAATTGTGACATGATTTAGCTGCAGTGCTAGTCTCCACTCTTAACAAATTAGTAGTGGGGGTCTGGTACTGCATAATGATGATATGGACCAATTGTAAGATAAGGTAATATTCAAGATTAATACCATAGAAAAGTGGAAGATCACTCTCCACGCTCTCCACTGTTAGACCTTCTAAATATCTCACCTTTGGACTTCCGTTGCTGATACTTGCTGTACTGAACACGTAGTCAGTGCCAAAGTTGGCTGCTGTTCTAGGTCTCAAAAGATCTCTTGCTAGCAGGTTTTTCTTTAGTGACATGAGCCCACACCACCGCCTCAATGTTGAGAGAAGAGAAATGATTGGCGTGATGTCGATTTGGGCTTTTTCAGGCAGTGTGGCACTTGTCTGGGCAATCTTCACCGTAAAAGTTAATTTTGTAAGATTTTCTTCGTTGGCATTGTCTGTTACAAATGTAAATGGTCGGAAAAATTAACGTTAGTTATAGCAACTTAAGACAAATTTAATCAAGTATCTGCAGAGACATAAAGCACGGTCAAAAGCATTACATTGCTTCCTCTCTTTGTGACGCAAACTGAAAAATAAAATTCTTTTGAAGATTATCTTGACAGGTTTTCATAAAATAAATCTTTGTAACAATGTGGCTCTACAGAAATTATTATGTTGGCTGACAAAGGAATAACCGCAAGGGAGAATTAGTTTTATATAAATAATTATAAGGTGATTGCGTTTATGTAAACGACTTTCGTTTTACCTATTCTGCTGCCACAGGTACCGAGGACCAAAATACAACTAAAACGCTTAATATTTGCACGAAAGCAAAGTGATGCACAGTCTGTACAGGTTCAGTTTAGCAAAACTAAGGAAGCTGGTATCGTCTCTTTACTGCCATTGTTTAATCAAGGAACTTACAAGAAGCTAAACACAATTCTAAAATAGGAAGGATGCGATCTGGTTAAAAAATTCTTCTAGGTGAGAAATATGAGTTATATTCTTCTTACAAATAATAATTTCGCAATCACTGACTTGGAAATTTCAAAAACAAATATAACTATTGATCATTACGTAATTATTAACTCCTTTTCTTCATTCATTTTATAATACACCTTATCAGGCCAATCTTCAAACAAGCACCTGCATCATCGCTGACATCGAATAAATTTGAATTGTACCACAAACAAACCTGGAGAAGACATTGGCTTGTTTGGAGCAATCCTTTGTGTGTCTACCTTCTCTAACAGACCAAACACTTCCCGCTGGACAGGCTCCCTCGTGGTCCCTTGATACCACGATGACATCACCACAACTAGGTCGCTCTCCATAGGATACAAACCTTCCTTTGCCTCTCGAGCTCCAACCACACCAGTGGAACGGAAGCTAGTATATGCACCAGTAGATTGAGACATGTTCTCAAGAGTAGTGGAAATAGTCTTCTTTGTTGAAGAAAGATTAGCATATTGTTGCTTTGCCTAGGGCATGAAATACGAAAATGTATGAGACCACAGCTATCTGGTACCTTGACCACTATGCTGGACAGGTGATCATATCTATGTAGGATCATATATAACACATTCGTGCTTGTACTATATCCAGATTGGTGCAGTGGAACCCCGCCTTACGACCACCTCGTTAATACAACCACCATGTAATTAGGACCACTTTTTTTGGCCCGGCAAAATATGTATACAATTTCCTTTAAAACCACCCCATTAATGCGACCAACAACCACCTTTATAAATCCTAACAAGCACATTTATTTGTTTCTAACCTTGTTAATACAACCACTAATACAATCGGATAGATGGCAATAGAAAATAAATCGTGAATAAATGCCTGTTACAAGTCATATTGTTATCATTAAAACAGCAATTAAGCAGCTAACGCCATGTAAAAGAAAAAGGAGTCTTGGTAAATCAAACTAAAGCCCACTCCATGCACGTCATCTTAGTTCGGTAAATAAGTACGGCTGTTCATTCCCGTTTATTTGGTTCAGTAGCTCTTGTCAAAATAGTTCTGTTTCAATGAAAGTATATTTTATTATTTGATTGCAATGCAAATGCTTTAGAGCAGTTGTTTGAAAGTGAAACTTTGATAACAACACACCAGCTATGAAATATGACCCTACCAAGGTAATACTACCACATTATTTGGCCCATCCTTGGTTGTATTAACGAGGCTCTACAGTATTAGCATAAACAGTAGTAAGCCCAAGTGTCAGATTCAGGGACGTAACAGTATAAACAGAATGGAATATAGGGGTTCTTTGTTTAACTGAGAGAATTATTGGCAGGCGCTAGTCGGTATGTTAGACTGCCACACATTCCCATATAGATTAGATAAACAGACAGACAGACAAAAAGACAGATAGATAGAAAGACAGAGAGTTTGAGAGACAGACAGACACACACACACACACAGACAAAAGATACCAGCAAAACGTACTGAATGCTTCTCGAGTTGTCAGAGATACACTTGACAGCAGTATATACTAGTAAATCTTTTGATTTACTAACATAGCAATCAGCAAATTGATCAAACAACAAGCCAAACAAATAACTAACCAAATAATGAGTCAATCAGTTAATTAATCTGAAATCATTTTAAAGCCTAATCAAATTTGGATGCATTTCATAATGTGGCTCAAGGATACCATACACATTAACCCTTTCAGTGCCAGTCAGTTATCAACAACCAACTTCTCCTTATATAACACATACAAAATATGACATTTG
>JANCMA020541331.1:0-10217 GCA_024336925.2 Zoanthus solanderi
GCAGAATGCCGCGTCCAGTGAAGGGCTGTAGACCATCCAGGGGTAACCTTATTAGAAACTGGCACACATATGTTCATAGGGGGAAAATGTAAACAAATATCCACCTATACTTTTGTGTGAAACTGAAACTGTTTTGAATTCAATCCTAACATTAGAAAAATTCTTGTTCTTTGTAGTACATCAATTGAATGTACGGTTTATGTTTTAATATTTAGGGTTAAAGTTCTGTTTCATTTTTCAATTTTTTTTTTCACTTTATGCTAATTTTAGAAAAGTCAAATACAATTTAACAGTGTATCAGTATGTCATGCAAAAAAAATTTTATTTCCCAGCTTTTTAACAACTTATTAACTAATAACATATAATTGTTTTACCAACAGAAAATGAACATATGTTATTTATCTTTCCCCGACTCTAATTCAGGTACTGTGTCTCTTCATGTATTACTTACAGCCATAAATATTATGAATTGATTTAGAATCATTAAAATAACATGAATGTATTAATCTGCTCATATTGTTATGCATTCAGTATTTGATAAAAAAAATGTACATTTAATGCATGTTAGGAATAGAAATTGAATCAGGTCAATAATTTAAGAACTAAAAAAAATTGAACCAATCAAACTGAGTTTAGGAATTTAGAACAGAAATTAAAAGCAGTAAAATAGTGAAAAGTCGCCAGAGCAGGAGTGTGGAGTTAAACCTGAAGACAGGGTGTCAAGTCTAGAGCTTCAAGAGATGGTTGAAATGAGGTTGATTTTGAGTCAGTGAGAAGGGACCAGTTAAGGGAGTATGGACTTTGCAAGGAGATGCATACAAGTTTGTGAGAAACAGTCAGGCTTTTTATTAAGAAACAAAGAGGAAAATTCTGGCGGCAACCTTAAAAAAATATACAGTAGAAACAGTGCACAGAGATGATCTGAGATGACGCAGTGGACATTTGCAGAAGGACAGCAGCTCTCAGTAAACCAAGTGTAGGCCCCGGCATGCAAGGAAGGGGACATCAAAACATTTTGTTGTTGTTTTTTATCTAAATCTATCCATATTTGAAATGAACCAGTAATGACCTCAAACTGTTTTTTTTTTCTTGTTGTGCAGCACTGCGTGACTTAAACTGTTTTCTAGTGATACGATTGAAGTTTGAAACTTACTAGCCAACAATCATCACCTGGTAGCCAAGCCTGGACTCAGAAATTTGATCCTTCTTTTGTTTTTCCATTATTTGTTTTACCTTAGCTATCCCAGCCAGGTTCTTTATTTAGAAACAAAGGGGAAAATTCTAGGAAGCAACTTTAAAAGACAAGGAAGCAATCCACAGGGGATGATCTGAGATGATGCAGTGGACTGTTGGAAAAGTAAAGTAGCTCTCAGTAAAACAAGTGTAGACTCCAGCTGTAGCATGCTAGAAAGGGGACATTATAACATTTTTTTGTTTTTTTTTTCATCTAAATATATATTCCTTATTTGTAAAGTACCTGTTATGACTTCAGACTGGCTTTTTATTGTTGTGCGGCAGTGCTTGACATTTTAAACTGTTTAACTCACTACTAATCCTTGGGCTAATGATTGAGGTTTGAAATTTACCAGCCAACAATCATCACCTACAGTAGTAACCAAGCCTGGACTTGAACATTTGATCTTACTTTTCATCAACATCTTTATCATCTTTGCGTTTTGTCCCTAATTTGCCACTCCTTGGGTTGGGTGTGATATGAGTTGCCTCCACTGTTTTCTATCCTCTATCATAAATTATGTTCTGTGATGTTTGTATAACTTCCTCATGTCTTCTTCCACTACCTTACTCCAGGTCTTCTTTGGCCTACCTACTGGTAGGTAGGTTTGGCCTTCTACTGTACCTTCCACCTCCAGCGCCATTGCTCTCCTAAGTATGCTATTTTCAGCCCTACAGTTTACATGACCAAACCATCTCAACCTCATTTTTCTTAATCTGTGTTCAAGGTTCTCGATCCACCCACATCTTCTTCTGACCTCTTCATTAGTAGTCCTGCCTTGCCATCTTACTCTTAACATGTATTTCAACATTCTATGATCACAACTAGCTAGCAGTCCTTCCAGTCTTTCCATTAGTGCCCAAGTTTCCGCAGCATACAGCTATGCAGGCCTCACACATGCACAGTAAACCTTCATGCTTCCTCTAGTAGAATGCTTTGGTTTACTAGCATGCTCATCAATTCCCTCCATTTACTCCTAGCACCAGATTTCCTATCCCTTACTGCCGATTCTACCCCTCCTCCACATCAAATCACATCACCAAGATAATGAAAGCTGTCCACTATCTCCAGACTATCTTCTTCCACCTCCAATTTCTATGGCCTTACCACAACTCCCCTCACACATGTTTGACATCTAAAGTTATCTCCTGCACTTCTCAGATTTCTGAGCCCCGAACATCTCTAGTGGCACCACCTTTCACATTAACATTGACATCATATTGCTCTAACTCCTTTGCCACAAACCCCACATAGATACCTTTCCCTTTGTGGCTTAACAGTAGGTTCTCTACCCATCACCATCAACTTGGTCTTATTTATGTTTACCTTTAATCCCCTAGTTTCCATTTCTATTTTCCATACACCAAATTTCCTAACTGCTGACCTCTGATTCAGCTGTAATCATTAGGTCATTGGCATACAACGAGTCCCATAATCCTTCACTTCTTGCCTCTCTAGTTGCCTCTATCAGTGTTTAGGCCTGTCAGTGAAAAAATCAATAGGTGTGCGATCATTCGCTTGCCTTGGCTGACTGAGGCGTGTGATGGGGTGTAGTGACTTACAGTAAGTGACCGAAAACATAACAATGCAAGTGCTTGATGTATATTTTGTTTGTTTTTTACCACAAAGGAGACAAACTGTCTAGATTGCTTTCAGTAAAAATAATTATTTTTGATACATTTAAATGGGTTTTTCTTAACACGATAGAGCTCATTTTTTATGACGACCTCAACTTTTGAGAGGGACGACTAAAAAATAATTCTTGGTTGCCCCATGTACAACAAGAAATTTTCCGGCAGAGGGACCTGCAGCTACATGTTTTTCAGAAAATTCTAAAAGAAAAGAAGCACTATGACCTGTTTTCAAAAAGTAAGAAGTCATTTGCTTAGAAATACCAAGAGTGATAAATTATATATTTTAGGCGTGCAAATTATTGCACGTCTGGCATTCGTTAGGCATGTGAATAGACGTGCACATGCAATCGCATACCTTTTATTGACAGGCCTGAGTGTTGAACTTTGATGTATTTCAGGACTCTCCTATCCCAAACTCATCTGAAGTACAACCTGCTAGAATCCTGACCCTTTACCTTGCATTGCTATAAGGCCATAACAAGTGCTATATGAGATGCTCAGGCACTTTTTGACATCTCAATGCCCATCGAATTGCTTCCCTAGGCACACGATCAAAAGCCTTTTCTAAATCAACAAAGACAAGGAAAAGCTTTTTCTTCTTTGCTCCAATTATTTCCTGCAACTGTCGTAATATAAAAATTGCATCTGCAGTTGACTTACCTGACTGGAATCTAAATTGTATCTCATCAATCTTCACAACATCTATAAACCTCTTCTCTAGGGTTTTCTCATAAACCTTCGTATACTGTTCCAGAAGTCTCACTCCTCTATGTTTGTCCACCATTAGGACATCTCCCTTACCTTTATATAACGGTATGGTATAACTCTTGGCCCACTGCTCTGGAACCTTACCATCCTGTTCAATGGATTCATAAACCTGAAAAAGCCCTTTCACTCTAGTTGCTCCTGCAGCCTTTATAAGGTCGCTTGTGACCTCAAATGGCCCTGGTGCCTTGCGTACTTTTATCTTTTTCAGTGCTTACTCCACCATCTGTTCAGTCACACCCCATACTGGCCCTTCGACTTTATCATTCCTCCAGTTGGTACTCATTTGTCTCATTTAGTAAAGAAGAAAAATAACTTCTCCACCTTTCCATAATTTTCTGTTCTTTAAGAGTTCCATTCTCATCCCCTAAATATTTCGATGCTGCGATATTCCTCTCTTTTCTCATCTGCTTTACTGTCTTGAACATCTTTGTTCTTCCTTCTTTCGATTGAAGAGACTCACTCCTGACCAGTATTTCCAGACTCTACTTTAGCAGTTGGTACCGTTCTTTTTGCCTGCCTATTTTTCTCTCTGAACTGTTTGTGCACTTCTTCTCCTTCACTTTACCACTACTTAAATGCTAACTACTTTTCACTAAATTCTATCTATACACTTCCTCATTCCTCCACCATGTTTCTCTATAGATCTTTCTGTCTCCTCCCTGTTGTCTTTCCACAGACTTCCCTTGCGGAATTCAACAATGCATTTGAAAAACCAGCATGATCAACATTTGCTCCTTCTACTCTATCAGTCACTTCTTCTCTTTATAGGATCCTTTACCTTCCAAGCTGCAATTTTCTTTTCTCCCCTATTCCAAACCCGCTTTTCTTTTTCTTTTCCTTAATCACTATCTCAGCCTACAACAATCTGGATGAAACACTCCTCTCCTGGTATCACCTTGCAGTAGTTCTTCATTCTCAATTCTTTGTGTCTTCTACACAACACATAAATCAATGTGCATGACTTTCATTTGTATGTTATGAGATTTTCCTGCCACTTTCGATAATATGAATTCATAACTCTCAGGTTATGCTATTGACACATTCCCAGCATGTTTTCCCCTTTTTGATTTCTCACTCCAAAACTGAAACAACCCATCAAATCCTCAAAACCATCATGCATTGATCCATTGTGGCAGTTCATATCACCTGCTACTATCAAAAGATTCTCCTGAGGGACATCATGTATATTATTAGATAGTTTCTCAAGAAATTCCCTCTTTTCCTCATCAGGCGTACACCCTGTTATGGAGCATATAATGAAGACATGAAGAATCTCCCACAGGCCTTTGCAATTTTCATCATTTTACAGTATCATCCAATCTTTGAACTTCAATCACCTCCTCCACTAGGTTTTCTTTCACCATGATCCCTACTCCATTTCTGCTCTCCTCTGACCCGCTCCATAAAAACTTGTGCTTTTCGTCACCTCTTTATACTGGTTTCTTGGCCCCGATACCAAACTTCTTGTAGACATCCAATACTGTAACTACCCTTCTCCTTTTGAACATATCCACAACTTCCCTACTCCTTCCTGACAAATGCAAAGAACCTTATACATTCACTGTTGTTAGTCTTAGTAGGTCTTTCCTAACCTCATTTTGTCTAGACCCAGAGATTCTTAGCACCCTCTGCCCATTTAAA
Source organism: Zoanthus solanderi (assembly GCA_024336925.2). Classification (NCBI taxonomy): domain Eukaryota; kingdom Metazoa; phylum Cnidaria; class Anthozoa; order Zoantharia; family Zoanthidae; genus Zoanthus; species Zoanthus solanderi. The sequence continues at coordinate 5,278 of JANCMA020541331.1, forward strand.
GACTGCCGGCGACTGAGGGTCTTTCTTTTATTTTCTCGACTCATCAGGTTTTAAAGTGGCAAAAAAAAAATGCAATTCCCTCGTACCACCACTTAAGGGATTGCAGGGCTGATTTTTCCTCAGGGTTTATTCTTGAAGCCTTTCCTATACTATAGTAGGTTTCCCACAATGCAGTGGAGGTCTTTGATCAGGGTTTCCTTCCCCTATAGGTGGGCTGTCTTCCACAATGGAAGAGTCCCACCAGGCCTAATGCAGCAGGTAGTACTGTATTACATTTACCAGTAGCAGGCAGAATAAAGAAGCCTGACCTGACCTGACAAAGATCTTTCTTTTGTTTTTACAAACTTTTTTCTACCTAGCTTTCCAAGTGTCTACTGTAGTTGTTCTGAAATTTTACTGGTCCAAACCCATTTATTTCTAGTGCTGGCTAGTGGACTATCATTGAGGATGATCACTGTTCAGATTATTGATAAAATTTTTCCAACCAGTAAACATCTCTTCCTGAGGTACTGTTTGAATTTATGTCAATTTTTTGAAATCAATTACAGGATGCATGGGAGATACACAGTTTCATTTTAGGATAAGGTGTAGTCTGCACAGTTGCCAGCGAATGCCAAACTGTTTAAAAAGATATGAGAGAGAAGTTCCCCTTTCATACAAGGTAAACTGCCATATAACTGTATTTTTATGATAAATTTGAATGATCAAATCTTTTATAGCTGACAATCAAGATTGTAAAACTGTCAAAGCTATCATGTTAAAATAATTTTTATATTCTATCTTAAGTAGCTCTCGTCATATTAAGTTTGCCTCAATTAATGTCTTTGCAATACTATACCCCATTTCCAACCTATTCCTCCTGATGCTTAAATTAACATTGAAATTCTCATTGGAACTTACATGTATAAGATTTTTCTCTGAAACAATGAATTTTAGAGATGTTATTCTACCCTTCTAAGCTGCAAAATTGGATGCCTTTTTCTTATTAATAATCTCAGTCTTCAAAAACAGTTTTTAATTAGTATTAAAAATATTATTTCAGTTGGGAATAAATTTTTCATAATTATATTAATTTTTTTTATCTTCATTATAATTTTATCTAGAGTGACCCTGCACACTTTTATGGTTTTGTTCTTTTTCGACAAGTCAAAGATCCCAGCATACAGAGAGGATACTTCCAGAAGGTTGGTCCTGCCACCACCTAGCTATTATTTATTCTCATTGATATTTAGTACATATCTGATTAATATTTATTTTGTGTTTCTTTACTGTCTTTTAATTTTAAAAAATATAACTTACAACAGTATTTGGGGTTTTCCGTAATAGGTGGCAGCCAGTGAGTTTTAATTGCCACCTACGTACAGTACTTGAAATGAATTTGCTGTCTTCTTTGGTAGTTGAATTACTCAGATCATGTAAATAGAATAAGAAATATCAGCTCCTTCACTGTCTATTTCAGTACTTTCACTACCTTTTTTAAAACTTGTTGAAAACCCCAGGTAAGTATTGTGCTTTTAAATAATTAGAATAGATAATATTTAGATAGATAGATGATAGATAGCAACTTTATTTAAAGAGGGTGACACATAACAGTTTGCACTGATAAACTAGTGGCCCTTAGCTAAAAATTAAATATAATAATTATAATATAAATTTGTACATCATTTGTACAAACTGAAACAATTCAGCAAAATAAAGACACTACAATTCCTTGTGCTGGAAGGGGTATCAGTATAGGAATGCCCTTGTTTTTTTTGTTTTTGTGTCACAAATTTCCAACACATGTGCAGCTTTGTCTCTTATGCCCACATGACTTGTGGTTTGGTTGGACCACTCTCCGATCTTGTTATTTTGATTTTTGTGTTGAGTCCTCTTTTTTGCAAATTGATGCTGTTCAGAGTTATATAATAAAGAAGCTGGAATTGCTTGGTTACTCATGTGAGATTTTGATTTTTTTCCCCTTCATAGTTAATTATAAATTTGTATTCTTTTTTTTTTCTTTAGCTCTACTTGTTTATTTAAAGATGAATAGGTACTTACAAGTATTTATATTATCATCATTTATCACTAAATGAAAAAGCACAAAAAATTGAATGCACATGTACAGTAGATACTTATGTTGCCAAATCAAAATTACCAATAGGACTGAATATTTTACATACAAATGGCTGTGAAACTAGTTAAAAATCAAGGATAAAACTGAAAAATTTCTGATTAGTGTAGCTAGGCAGCAGCTCATAGAACTGTGTGTACATGGGGTACAATCTCCAGGGAGAAGCTCCAGAGAGAAAAAGTCTCAATTTCAGACTAACTTGTGTTAACTAAAGCCATTCTTCAAGAGCCCAATCATATGTAGAAGCGATCATCGGTTCTTTCCTTTTACAGTAACTTGGTTAACAAAAGACATTCATTTCAGTGTAACTTGTGTTAACAAAAGCTCAAGCATAGCTAGATTAAACGAATCCCTCAGTTATTTCCCATTAGCGTAACTTGTGTTAACAAAAGCCATTCATTAAGAGCCCAATAATAGAAGCCATTCATCTCAATTTTGGCATAACTTGAGTTAACAACATTTTTTGTCTTTGGTGAGCCATTGATGTAGATAATGCAATACAGTATTAAAGTATTTTTTAGTGGCGCATGGTGTTTTAATCAAATTTTGATTGTTTTTCAATCAAAGTCTTCTTGGATACCGTTACTCAAGAAGTTATGAAAGGATAAAGCTCATTTTTGCACATCAAGATTTTGAAAACTGAGCAACATTTATTAATCAAAACTGCAACGCCTTTTTGACGTAACACAGGTGCACACTTACACACACATACAAAACCCATCAAGCCGAATGACCTCCAGGAAGTTTTAAATTTATCAAAAATCACTGATATATCTTACTTGCTAAAATTTTGTTGTGCTCCTGAATTTGTAATTCCATCTTTTTTTATAAAAATCCTTAAAATCGCTAAATTAGTTGTTGCTAACTCTTTCTAAGATGAAATTGCTAAATTTAGAAGTTGCTAAAATATATCCCCATAATGAATTTATTGAATTTGTAATATACATGTATTTTGGAACTGTGACTATAAAATTGAATAAAAAAACATTGTGACATTATATAAATTTAGATGCTAACACTTAACTACCAAACTGGAACACTAATATAATTCAGTAAATTCTTCCGTATGATTATATGCCAGGAAGAAGGGTAATATCATTTGGATGAAGTTGTTGGATCTCAGCCAGATAGATAGATAGATAGATAGTTTATTGTTGCATAATTTTATTTACAAGGCAGTCACTAAACTGAATTGTGTATAAATTTACATAAATTTATTATAAGAGATATTTATGTGTAAAAATATTATTTAAACTAAATATTAAAATTTAAATTATAATGGTCATTGCTGGAAAAAAGTGTTCTTAAAACGATTTGTTAATAAGCCTTAAAATTCTTATAAGGGCGCGGCTTCCTAAAATTGTACGTAGACAAATTCTTCTCCAGAAGAAGATGGTGGAGTTTGTTATCCTTATCTAGCTTAATTGAAGTGAAGAGTTTCTCACACAACCTGGAGCGTCTTTCTTTAAGTGTACAGTATGAAATTGCTGGTGTGATGGCAGATAAGGTGCGCCTCTGCACACGCCCGATGTCATTGCATAGATACGCAGGGAGGCTATGATGAAAGACTGGCGTGCAGTACTCTAGTACTGGTCCTACACACGTGCAATAGAAATTAAGAATATCATTTGATGGAATACTAGCTTGTTTAAGTAAGATCAGAAAATGGAGTCTCTTTAGTCTTATTAGCTTTCTTAATCATGTCAGAATTGTGGTCATTCCACAGCAAATTATTTGAGATGTCCAAAATCTGAACTTTTGTGACATAATCTAGGTCTTTATGTTTGATCGATATGGGAACAAAAGATTGTCTGATCCTCTTAAAGTCAAATGATTAACGTTAAGTTAGAGCTTAAGTTAAGTTACGCAACCAGTGAACAACCGGATCCACAGCACTTTGGATGTGACTGACACCATCCTTTGGGATCACTTCTGCAAGGGTAGTGTCATCAACATATTTCCATGTTTGTGCATCTGAGGGAAGGAGGTCATTGATCAGGTGCCAACCTCGCGGTAGAAATAAATTCGAGGCTAACACTTATACAGGCCTGTCAGTGAGAAAATCAGTAGGCGTGCGATCATTCGCTCGCCTTGGCTGACCGTGGCGTGTGATGGCGTGTGGTGACTAAAAACGCAACAACTCAGGTGCTTGTAGATTTCGTCTGCTTTTTTACCCAAAAGGAGACAAACTGTCTAGACTGCTTTCATCAAAAATAATTATTTTTGATACTTTTGAATTGGTTTTTCTTAACATGATAAAGCTCACGACGACCTCAACTTTTGAGGGACGACTACTGTAAAATTAATTCTTGGTTGCCCCATGTACAACAAGAAATTTTTCTTAAAATCGAGCCCTGAGAGGTGACGTTTTTTTGTTGCGTATAAACTATGTGACATTTTTTAAATCAAATGTAAACTTAAAGTGAGAAACCGTCACTGCTTAGAAATACCAAGAGCGATAAATTATATATTTTAGGCATCGCACGTCTGGCTTTCATTAGGCGTGTGAATAGGCGTGGGCTTGCGATTGCATGTGAATAGACGTGGGCGTGCAATCGCACACCTTTTATTGACAGGCCTGCTTATAGGACTTTACGATCTACAGGTCACAGGTTCTGAACACACGCTCGTTAAAATAACATGTTGAACAATAACTTTATTGACTACAAATACAATCACAGTCAAAGGATATGGCAATCCGATCCGTTGAACAACACTAATCGTCCAGTCTACTTCGGTTGACAGTTCAGTTCAGTTTATTGATTTGTTTGGCCATAATACAAGTATATACATCAAATACTTAAAAATTATAAAAGAAAAGATGGCG
>JANCMA020541432.1:0-10215 GCA_024336925.2 Zoanthus solanderi
ATTTCTAAATATCTTAAAATTTTCTAAAAATCTTTTTAAGGTCTAAAAATCCAAAAAAAAAATCCTGATTTTTTTATCTAGGCCTACTTGGAGATACAAATTGCATCATAATTGTGTTAAACATGTCACTCGTTTGCTACGTACACTTGCAAACGTTTTCATCGTAATTTCGCTCTCAGTAAAAACGAAAGAAAACAGGCAAAGCATTCTCGTAGTTGTGGTACCGTATTTGAACAATAGTGCAAAGAATCACTATATTCCGCTCACGTGCTGGACGTGGTTCCGTAGTGTCTGCATGCACGAATGACTGCTAGCCAAAAACACATCTTTTGGAAATTCATACTCATCATCTCATTGTTATCAGATCACGACATCATGAACTTTGTATCTTTTATAGCTGATCTCTGTTGCTGATGTATATGTAATAAGATACTAGAATAAAGCGCTCGTCTTTTCGTTTCAAAGCCGTGTCATCCACTTCAAGACACTGGAGTGGCTCCAAATTGACCATAGACCTTTATCAAGCTTGTTCGAGTCAGTTAAAATTTACTAAAAGCACTATTTAAACGGCACAAATGGAAAGAGCGGGTCAAAATTAGTAAGTACCGAAAAATTGTTTTTTTGTTATCTTAATAACTGTGCTAGTAATGAAGATCATTAAAAACAAGGGGCTCATTAAGCCCCAAATATGGCAGTCACTGGACCGAATCGCTAATCGCGACATGAAAAAAAAAAGAAAAATGAAAAAGAAATGGAACCCAAACGTTGACTCGTGGTACCACGAGTAACAAAGCTTTTTACGTGAAAGTTTGCATCAAATCGAGGTTGGCAGCGTATTGACGCACTACCAATCTCGATTTCATGCAAACTGTCATACACTTTTTTTTTCTAGTAACAGGAATTTTTTTTGTTTTTGAAAACTCATCAGTGCAACAACTTTTAATATTTAGTGCCCAAATTTTTCGATTTAGCTCATTTTGACCTGCTCTTTCCATTTCCGCTGTTTAAACCGCACTAATAGTAATTTTAATTGACTCAAACAAGCGTGATAATGGTCTATAGGGAAACGAAAATAACAAAACTTTATCTCATAGTGTCTTAGTACTAGTATGCTTTCAAAATGATTAATTAAAATTGAAGCTGTCAACTGTTTCGGCACGCTTTTCTAGCGTATTCTTTGACATTTTTGTTTAACCAACCTTAATAACTTCCAAAAAAAAACAAAAAACAAAAAAAAACGGGATTCGACAAAAACGATTTTATATTGATGTCGCTCCACGAGGGACCGAGAGCTAAACGAACCTAACATGAATACAACCACTTGTACAACGATCTCTCTTTTCGGAAACATTTCGTTTAATTCTCCGAGTCCTGGTACTCGTAAATAAAATTTCAAGTCTCACGATCTGTTTATACTTAATCCGGCTCCATTTCATCAGAATCGCGCTTTGCACAGATACGCGTCACAACTTGACTCTGCCCCTTCTGAATGTGTCAAATAATCACGGCAAGGATATATAGAGATGAGCAAAGACTAGTTTAAAAATATTTGATTTTGCTTATCTCCTTTTACTGCTTAACTTCATTCCAAAACACTTTTGAAATAAGGAAGTAATTCCAAAAACAGTTCCATATTCCCATGCAAACAAACAAGAGCGTAAAACTGACAGAACACAATATTTATTTTCGCATGAATACTTATTCGGCCCTAGATAGTCTAAGTAGTACACTACTTAAAAATTCTATTATCTGTCATATGGCTAAGTTCAGGGTCTAACAAAACCCTTTAAAATAAAGTCATTTTTTATTAATAAATATACAGCGGTAACGATTTTTTACAATTGTCTTTCACAAAGAGTTAATGTCGCCCAGTATCACGTTTTTACCGTCCGACTCTAAACAACATTTTGGATGCAAAATCTTTATAATAATTCGACAACGGTACACACCATTTGGTTCACATTTAGCTGTTTTCCTATTTGGTTTAACAATGATGAAATTTCATCTTCAATGCCAAATTTTAATCGAGTTGCAACTAAAGGTTGAATTTTTTATGGTAATCACTTGACGTCTATTTTTAAACGTTTTTTAAGATAACAATTTAAAACATCGTATGGGAAGACAAAACTATTATTAGCATCGCACATAAAGTTATTTTTTTGTCCAAATTTACAGTCAAGAAAATGGAGAATTTTGAAAAAAATTTAGTTAAAGAACATAATGTATTTTATTGTACTCATTTTCCAGTTTATTCCTAAAACATTTTTATGAAAGTTGGCAAATTTTAGCATCAAACGAGTGTAAGAAGGCTGGTGTTTTCAGCGTTAACCCTTTGTCAGTTTGGTTCTGGCAGAAATGTCAACTAAACGAGATATTCTACTGTTGGGCATTGGGTACGAGAATAACCATTTTCACGGTTACGCAGCAAGCGCAAGGTCTGCGGGTGATGAAAATAAAAAGCTGAGAGACTGGGGAGAAGAGGAACTTCCTCCCCTTCCTCTTCCCCAGCCCCAACTTTCTTTTAATTCATCTCCCTTAGACACCCCCCTCCCCTCCTTTTTTGCGCTTGCTGCGCGCGCAGGCAATATAAAAATATCTTTTGCCCGCAATTACCAAGCAACAGAAATTACATATTCTCCGACATTCAAATCGCTCCCAAATAATCTAATTTCCCACGATAGGGTAATTTTTTTTCCCTTAAAATGCCCCACATACTGTCGACTTCCCCCTCTTGGTAAACAGGTGTGTAACGCTCAAAACGTCAGCTCTTTACGGCGATGATCATAAAAATGTCGACTTCGAATTGTCTCAATTAGCCATTACTCCAAATCGCTATTTTTCATTTTTAGGGTTAGAACGGCTTAATTTGGTTTATTTAATAGGTAAGACCCACAATCTAAAGCTGTACAGTTTCCTAATTATTTACATAACCGTATACGTTTCACTTACACCTACGACGGATTGCAAACAAACCGAAGCACACCGAACCGTAAAATCTTCTCTCCCGAGTGTCAACTAGGTTTCACGTCTGAATAAATTTATCAAAACAGATTAAAAACATATTACTTAGGAGATGCGTCTAATCTCCCATGAGGGCATTTAAAATGCTCTACTTTTGGCACTTTACGAATGAATTCATACCCTGAAACTAAATTTAAAACAATATAATTTTTTAATAAAAATTCTATTTTGGCCTTTGGTTTTGTTAAAAATAAAACACTTTGAACTGTTAAAAGACCAAATTGTCAGGGTAAATATACGACTTCCATTTTAAACAATCCTAAATTTTCTATTTTTTAAAAAACACATTCTTAAGTTATACTTCTGCCCAACTCCTTCCTATTGGGTCAGTACGCTCTCCCCTGGGCCTGGGGGTCTATGTGCTATGCCCTGTTCAAACTACAATGAAAGTTTATCAAGCTGTTTTGACCATTGCAGGGGAGTTGACAACAGGATTTTACGATTTTTTAGACTCGCGATTGCTTAATCGCATGAGCGACCAGGAGACAAAACTCTAATTCTCATCTGCTCACTGAGAGTCCACATTCTCGATATTTCATTGTCAGACGAGAACAATACTTCGATGTCAACCCTCCTGCTGTTTTACCCTAACGTATGTCTAAAGCATTTCACTTACTAGTGTCTCGTCATTTTCCATAAAATAGCGTTCAATTCAGTCAAACTTGGCGTGTAATTCTTCGATGTCTCTTTACGTGTAGTCACGCAGTTGACGTTTTCGCAACCATTTGTTCGTCATTGTTCCGTAAGTAATGACCTGCAACCTTAGTTACGTACAGAGTCATGCAGCTTTTGACACATGTCACGCAACTAGTCGCGCACAATCATTCGAGTGTTTAAACGGAAATGTCATTTCTTCTAAAACTGTCAGAACTCAAGATCGATGCGGCTTTGCTGCCACACATGCACCCAAGGCACTTGTTCTCCAGATCCCAGAAGCAGGTGCGACAATACACCGCCTCGCAGGTGTCATTGTCGCAGAAGATGTACTTATTATTGAGACTGGTGCCGCAAACCATACAACTCTTGGTTCCCAGTCGTAGGGTGGTGAACAGCCAGTCCATGGTATGGAAATGGTTTGCAAGGACAAGCATCACGTCCAGTCTTTTAAGCGTTTCCTTCTCGTCCATTTGGCTATTGATTCGCCCAATAACAGCTTTGACAAACGATCTTCTCTCCTCGAGGATCTTATAGTAGAGATAGGCGACTCGTTTTCGCTCGCGCCGGGGGTAAAACCGTCGAGCCACGAACCTTCTCAGTCTCAACATGTGAGATTGAATCAGAATCATCAGCAAAAGCACCCCGAGAAGGACCGACAGGACAACAACGTACCACTGGGAGGGTGGGTTGAGTTGAATGTTGCACTCATGAAGATAACCGCTGACAACGGTGCCCGCTGTACCATTTTCCCTCGAATTAATCGGAAAGGTCTTCTGGCCTTCAGTAATCGCAAGGAAAAAGAAATAGTCAAACAAAATAAATATCAAAGCAAACAGCAAGTAAATTAAATAAATAAAAAGAAATTTAAATAAGTTCTTTCTCTCCACGATGGCAAGTTGACAAGCTGTGGGTCTTACATATTTATTTAGCTCTCCTTTCTTCAGCGGCAGTAGCCCGTCGGATGTACCGCTGGATTTTCTTAGTTCATCGATTGATTTGAAATGTTTGGTGAGGTAATGGTTGTCGAAAGCATCCCTTGACATATAAAGCTTATGATATTTGAACGCATCGTAAAGCACCAGTAATATAAGTAATGGGAGTAGCATTGTGAGAATTACAGAGAAACCACAAACTTCCAACTTTGATTGACTCAGAACGTGATCCGACATCAGCGTTTCATTGGAAAGCTTTCGTTTTAAATCTTCAATGATAATGTTAGCTTCAATAAGCGTTTTCTTTGCCGTAACAAGATTAACACTAGAGCACATTTGTTCCATTCCTTCTCCTAATAAAGGGCTACATATGTTCGCTGCTTTAAAGAGCTGACATTTTTTTCTCAATTCGATTTCTTTTCCCGAACCTGAAAATGTTTTCGCGCACGTGTTAAATGAAAGCGAAGCGTCTGAGAGACAGGTGATCCGAGATTCGTTGATTGCTCTCGAACAATGTTGGCCTGTATAATTATTCACTGACGCTGTTTTGTTTATGTCCTTCATCTTTAATAAACTTTCGCTCAGGACGGATTCCAGTTCCATGATGGCTTTTTCGTTTTGCTGTAATCGACTTTCGATGTTGTTCTTTCGTGAAGATAAGAAGTACTTATCAGAAGAATTGAAAAAGGTGTTGTTGGTTGTTAAAATCACGCACATTCTGGATTCAGCAATGAGTTGAACATTTCCCACAATGTTGCATATTGGACCGACGATTATAAAATAGGTTATTAAGATCCATGCAGCTATCTTCCCGCCCGTTGAAAATAAACTTGGGAAAATGAGTAATACGACACACAGAAGACGAGTTCTGTCCAGAAAGCCAAGTATTATCGCGGCAACAAACCCAACGATAAATCCAACAACGGCTGAAATGACAGCTGCCAAAAAGATGACCAGATAAAGTATTAAAAAGCAAATGATTCCAAGCAGAACACCAAGCGTTATTCCACCGATAATTCTAAGCCTTGGATAGCGTCTCGTAGTTAGATTTTCTGTAGTTTTCTTGACCGATTTTACAGCGTCTTTCACGCTTTCCGTCGAAGATTTAGCGAAATCGCCCGCCCTGATGCTTTCGTATGAAGCGATCTTATGCCTCTGGTCAGCAAATTTAGCATCACTAATTTTGTTTTCCATTTCGCCGAGTTTAATCTTCTCTTGTTTTTTCTTCTTCGCTTTGTCCTTTTTCTTCTTATTTACGGGTGAGCCTGGCGGGGTTTTGTAATGGTTTGGTGCTTCATAATCATGTGGTTCGTGACATTCATCGCAGCCTCCGCGAGGTTTGTCAGGGAGTTTTCCTAAATCTGGTGTCTGGTAAATGTTTTCATCGTCTTTAGTCAGCGGATTTTCCTGAATACGGATATTGCTGTTCGTTGTAGAGGTGTCAGCGCTTGATTGCCCTTGATGGACAACTGACACAGCCGTTGGTTCGTCATTTAAATAATGAGGTTCGGGCTTTTCGCTGTCGAGTACGTCTTCCTCATTGACCGCCAACTGCGGTTTTCTCAGCGGAGAATCATTGAGATACAATTCATCTTCAGCTTTCATAGCGGTTTTATCAGTTTCCGGTTTCCTGTCATTTTTCAGTTTTTGTTTATCGTCAGCTTTCTCTTTGGCTTTCTGCCGTTTCTCGCGCTCTTCTCTTTCTTTCTTTTCTTGCCTTTCTTTCTCAAGTCTTTCTTTTTCCTTTTTCTCTTTTTGTTCCTTTTCTTTCTTTTCCCTTTCTTTCTTTTCTTTTTCTTTTTCTTTTTCTTCCTTTTCCTTTACCAGTCTCTCTTGCTCTTTTTTCTTGTTTTCTTTCATTCTCTCTTCTGCAATACGTGAACTTATAGGTCTCAATTTAAACAGTTGCGCTCGTGCTGGCGTGTCTCTTATACTTTTATCTTCTGGGTTTGTAGTTTTGCTTACAGGATTATAATCAGAAAAACCTTTTGCGTCAGTACTTCCAGAATTTTTTTCTTTGTCTTTGCCGCTGACAGGATCAATATTAGGTTTACTAAGCTGCTTTTTTAATAAATTCGCGCTGGTTGGCGCCTGAGATGTGCCGGACTTTGACGTTTCCCGGGAGAATTTAGTTTTATCAGCAGGATCTCTGGCACGATTTTTTGATCCGGGTTCCTTTAGCAAGTCGTTGCCATTCACAACAGGGTCTTTATTACGTCCAGAACTGCCAGACGAACTCTGAGAACTGCCAGACGAACGGCGCAACGGCCTTCTGGCTTCTTCGGCAGGGTCTTTCGTGGCTTTTTTTCTTGTTTCTTTGCCAGTATCAGAACCTGTGTCGGAGTCATCGGAGCCAGACAGTTTAGCAGTACAACTAGCGGGAAACACTCCAGCTTTTCCTGTGTTGAGATTCTTTCCATAAACCCAACCATCATTTAGCTTACGTACATCAAAAATAATATCCCCTTTTTCTACAGCGATTTCGGGTTCTTTGTCACGGAACCTAGGCCGAACTGAACTTGGCAAGAAATCACTTGTCACCTTGAGATATATTCCCGCCATGAGGGGAGAGCTAGGGGCAGAGAGAACAAAAGTCAGAACAAAATATTTTAGCAGCCACAAAAACAAAAAAAATTCAAAATACAGAGATAATAACAAGCACGTGATCCATTAACGTATGATCTGGCCACTTAAAAATGTTAAATTTATCGGTTCGACAAAAGCCACAATTATTTTTCTTTGCTTTACAACAAATCGGAAGTAGCTGCTGACCGCAGTCACAATAAAGAGATCGAATTTGATAACTACCACAGAAAAAAAGCTTGCTTGCTTGCTACTCAGCTCGGATGAAATGCAACGCGAAAACGTCTTCTCAAAGTTCTGCTAAATAACTCTAAACTTATAAAGTTGTGTAAATAGTGTGACTTAATATCTCGGTTTGAAATGTTTTCAAGTCAATCAATATATACGAGATCCGTAAATTTGCAATAATTGGCTTACTTTCAGGATGTTTAGCGGAAAAGCTTTTTGCAACATTTTAATAAACCCATTATCAGAGCAAGCCTGATGCTGTTCACCAATTGATGCACTGACACGATACAAATTTTTCAATTAAAATTATCTACTAATTCACCTACAATTGTTTTCCTTTGTATTTGCTCATGCAAAATAACCCCATGACACGAAACACGAGATGTGCCAACAGCAAGCACAAATACGTAACTTGAATCTTAATAATTTTACATTAATGTTCACATTTCTCTTATGATCCAGCAATATATTTTAGGAAGCAGTACTAAAGCAAATTCACAGAGAGTTCATACCAAACAAATTGCTGTCAGAGAACTTGCAACTTCTCTCGCTTGCATGATGGTCGCACAGTTCTGGTACAGTTTGAAATGCTGTCACAAATTTTAAAACAATGTACATAATCACCACGATTGAGTACTTCATGACAGCCTTCATGCATTGCATGATATGATATTCATAGGAAATGATGGTAAAGTTTACAAGTTGGTATATAATCTACTTGAGTTTTATAAGTACCTTAATAACGCTTGATTTGGTTACAAAATGTAATTCTGTTAAATGACATAATTAAATCATTTGTCATATTCCTAAAATATGCAAATAAAATATTTAAGTATATCAAAACATAAGAACAGTACTACAGTACCATTTGTTACATCAAAGAATATCTTCATATGCCATCTTATTATATATATATATAAACACTGAATAAAATGTTTTTCTTTTAGAAGACATTTCTAATTCTAAACTTAGCTTGTACATTTCTTGTTTGATAAAAGTCCTTGACAACTGTCAGTATTCTTTCTTACCTCAAAAGCCTGCATAAAATTTGCATTGCAGATAAAAATAACACAAATATTTTTTTCATGACATACTACAGTTATGAATAAAATAGAGGTCATTATATGTGGAAGATTCATGTTATGTTGGTAGGACTGTACTATACAATAACAATTGTTTCAATTACAATTATAGTATTGATATTAGAATGTGTTCCTAAATATTAAGTTAGCTCAGATGATTTTCACTGAAGCAATGCAATAATATTCCAACACTTTCACATGCTGATACAAAATAATGTGAAAAACTCATATTTCTTTACAAAACATAGAACTCGCCGGCTGCTATTAGTTCAACAAACTAAACAGAAATTAAAGTTTACACAAAGTTTATACAGTACTATTCAAGTTTGATTTCTAACTGTTACTTCAAACCAGCATAACATATGAATCATATTGCTTTAAAAAAATTTACTAGTCTGAATATACAAACAAATTTATAACAACTATTGTGTTATTTTGCCAATTGTTAGACTAAGGAGACTTTTTGCTTTGAAGAGGACAAAGGCTTAAATTTTATACCGTAACGAACTAAAATGTCATTTCTTTCAAGCTTCTGTGAGTCACTTTCTAAAAACAATTTTGGATGCAGGCCAGTCAAACAAGGTTGAAAAAAAAACTTGCAAAAGAAAGGCTTTTCACAAAACTGTGGGAAGTGAAAATAAATTGAATGGGAATAGGAGTTTTATTGCCACCACAAAAGAAAAACTTTTCTGAAAAAATTTGAAATGAACTGTGAAAATTATCCATCTTGTGGGTATTAATGAAAAAAGGATTAACTTTTGTACTACACTTATAATAAAACTGACGTTTTGCATTGACACTCCGACGAAGACTACAGTCCGAAACAACAGTTCATAAACTATTTTCAATATGGTGTAAAACTTATCTATTTGTAAACTGTTTCTGTAGAAACACCGAGCAGCATTCCATTTATGACATTTATATTAAAACTGACTAATCACAACTCTAACACTGACCTGGTGAAGTCTGATGTTTTCGGATAAAATGTCGTCAGTTTAATTATAAGTCTAATACAAAATTTATTCCTTTTTTTAACAATTTGAAGTCACTAGATAGGTATATACTATAGCTGAGTTGTTATGACTGAAAACCTCTTTGTTTTTAGAAGCAGAACCTATGAAATAGAAGGATTAAGATATTTTAGATGGTTTCCTTTTTTTGTTTTCTTTGGCCATACTTCCTAAAATTTATAATAAACCAATTTAATCCATAAATATTAGCATTAATTGTGTTTCACATTTTCATGTGCTAGCCTCATTTTGGTGCTAAACATTTTCAAATTACAGCTTGAAAGAAAAGCAGACAAATGTAAATCTTTGACTGAACTCAAAGCTGTCAGTGTTGTACAGTGCATCATCAGCAGTACGAAGTTTTGTCTTAATTAAAACAAGCCTTAATTCTGTATGTTGTACCAGTTAATAAATAAAAAATAATTCAAAATCTCTGTGTTCAAGAGAAGTTTATAAGCTGGATAAGTAACATTTAAACAATTAGCAGCTCTAAGGTGTCCTAAAAACAGCTTTATATTTGGTTAAATTTTTTTTTCGTCTACCCTTTTGTAGGACAAATGTACGAAAATTCTCACTTCGATTTCAAGGAACTAAAATTTTTAATTCAATAAATAACAAAATAAAAAATTCATTAAATCTTAAAGAATTTACTTCCAAATTGAAATCCACGTTCTTGGTTTAGAGTGCTAACGCGTGCTCTTG
>JANCMA020541534.1:0-10213 GCA_024336925.2 Zoanthus solanderi
TAAATAAACTTTACACCCATCATTATGAATCCAAACATTAGGTAGCCCGAGTAAACGCGTGTACGCGTCTAGTTATTGATTATAATTGATATGATATCTTATCAATATTATAACTGTAAAAAATTTATAGTTACCAGGAATTGCTGCAGCAGTAGAATCTGTTCATAATTTGAAGGTTGTTGCAATTAAGCAAATTCTAATTCTGTGTTCTAACCCTTACCTCCAATCAGGAAACTCAGCTACAGCATGAGGTATCAATGAAGAGTGACCTCCTTCAGAAATATTTGAAGGAAAGTGAGTATGATGAGCTTTTCTACAATCCTCAGTCAAATCATGCCGACACTGATGACTCAAGGAGGTGAGTGGGAGAGGTGTATTGAAGAACATTTCTCATCATTGTGGTGATGGGTGTAACTTGTGTTACAGTATTTAGTGCTTATTCAACCCAGATTGATAATGATGACTCCTTAGGATAAGTGACTTGTCAGTCATCATTGTATTGATGAATATCATAGTGGTGATGATAATTAGTTGTACGTCGTTTAGTGCTTAGTCAGCCACATTGATGCAGATAACTCTAGGGATGAGTGACAGTCATTGAACATCACAGTAGTGATGATAAGCTATGGTATTATTTAATTTTTAGTCAACCCACATTGATACTGATAATTCCAGGGGATGAGTGACAGTACAAAACTGTAATTATGGCTGTACGCACGGAGCTGATGTACACTTCTGTCACAAACTTAGACAGTGATGTGCACCATGTGTTTGGATCGTTTTTTCAGATTGTGTAAAATTTATGCTATACACGATGCACGATAGGATCGAGCATCGTGTGTATTTTACATGATGCGTGATCCAAGGATCGTGTGGCCAGGGCAAACACACGATCCATTGGATCGTGTTTTTGCTTGAATCAGCTGAAATCTTTCGTATACCGTTTCAAGAAAAATCAAATTTAAGAGAAAAATTTTGAAGGTAAGAAAAATGTGGCTACAGAATTGCAAAATTCTTCAGGACGCTATTTTGTAATTTAAGTTTTAAATAACACTTTAGTGTTTTTTAGTGTTTGTTTTCATTTTAGAAGCGAGCATTTTTGATGAAATTAAGGAATCATTTTTATCGTATTACCAAGTTCATGTCTTTTTTATAATTTGCTCTTTAAAGATCGTACCTTAAAATATAAAATATTTACAAAAACTATAGTTGAAACACATACTTTACTTAGTTTTGCTTCGCACTCGACAAATTTAGTTCTTTCATTAGAAAAAGTCAGTTTGGGCAATGTGATGCCATGTTTTTCGTATTTTAAGGACATCTTGTTCGATTTATCTCCTCTCCAATTAACTAAATCACTGTTATTGACAGAAGTCAAAGAACAAATGAACACCTTGCTGTAAATGAAAATTCATTGTTTTATTTTGGAAATTGATGAAATTATAGGCAAAATAAGTCACGTGAAATCCCAAATTCAAAATGTACACTAGTTCCTTGTGCATGGCCTTATAGAATGGATGAACATCATGATGGTGATGCTAAATTGTGGTATATTGCCTAGTTAACCCACATTGATACTGATGACTTTAGGGAATGAGTGATAGTCATTATATTATGGATGAACATCATGCTGGTGATGATAATTAAGCTGTAGTGTATTGCTTAGTCAACCTACATAGATATTAATGACTCCAGGGGATAAGTGGTGCGTCAGTCATCTTACTATTGATGAACATCATAGCAGTGATGATAAGCTGTGGTTTAGTGCTTAGTCAACCACATTGATGTTGATGACTCTAGGGGATGAGTGACAATCATAGTATTGATGAACATCATGCATGGTGGTGATGATAACCTGTGCTATATTACTTAATCAAGCCACATACTGTTTACAAAGGCTTATCCAGCATTTTTAAGAGGGGAAAAGCTGTTTGGTCAGTGATAAATATTGCGGTGAGGTCATTCTTAAAATTTTCAAGTTAAAAAGCAATGCAAGGAGGCAAAAAAACTTTTTTCAATGATTTATTGATTTAAAGACTAAAATTTGTATGTCATAGAATCACCCACCTTAGAATTTTGAAGTTTTATTGACCAGCAGGGTTCCCAGCCCATCAGGAAAATCAGGGAAAATTATTTTACTTTTTTCCAGTCAGGAAAAAGTCAGGGAATTTGAGAAAAATGCCTCAAATCAGAGAAAAGTCAGGGAATTTTAATTGGCCCAAAAATCGAAAGTAGTCAGTCTGTTATTATTTTGTTGCATATCAAAACAACATATCCATTGGATGACTGGCTAAGGTGGTTTTTTAGTGTAATCTCTGAGTGTGTAGTATAAGTAGCTGTAGTGCATGATCTAAATAGGGCCCCTAACTTTAAACATGATTGTGTACACTAAAAGGCCAAAAGGGAGTGGCACCCCTTAACTCCAGAGCTGCTTCTCCTTCACACCATGATGGGGAACTGGAGATTGTGTTACATTAGTGTTCTGCAAATAGTTCACATGTGAAACTAGAAATGAGTTGAAATAATTATTATGGAATTTTGATACTAAATCAGGGAAAAATCAGGGAATTTTGTTTTCTTGAAATGCTGGGAACCCTGTTTATCTCTGTTGCGATGGGCTGTTGTCCAGTTTATTGCATACTCCTCGTTTCTTATCCTCTCAGGCCATCTATTGCTGAGAATGCGTCGTAAGCATTTGACACAAACACTTGAACCTTGTTTACCAAGCAGCTGTTAGTCCCAAGGTCTTGGATCCATATAATGTTTGACTATATGTATAGCTAATTTGAAAGTGATTGACCTTTCCAACTATTATTACTGTAAGCGATTTAACTATTTTAATATTAGTTAAAACTACTAATTCTCAAAAAGAAATAAATCTTCTTTAATATTTCTACTTTATGAGGTAAAATACCTACTCGTTTATAAAATAAATTATTTCAGTGCAAAAGATATTCAGCGATATAGTAGTATGTCTAGTAATGTTGTAATTATATCTATTTTAAAACTAGTTGTTATTCCTGTAGTTTAATTCGTTTGTAACAGCTTAATTGCAGTATAAAACGCACTCGTTTGAGTGCCAGTCGCATTTTTTTGATAAACTAATCTTAAATAGGAATATGCTGCACCATTCTTTTCTGCTATTTACCTTTTTTATATTAATTTTTAAATAACTGCACAAAAAATATTTTTAGCTTGACTTTGATTTCAAATTAATATAATCAGTAAATGGTCACTAAACTTTATCTCGTGCAATTTGTTTTCTATACATATCTCAGTTGCTATAATTATAAACACATAAAATTTGTTTAGACGTCTGTGTCCTTATCAGCCCTTTGTTACCCATAATGGTTATAAACCTAATCTCATAATTTTGTTGTGTCAAAGTAATTATTAAGAAGTAAGATATTCATCTTGCTTAACTTTGAACACTGAACATTTTAAAACATTATTCACTTGATAATGAGGACAAGATGCCCTCGAAACGTCGTGTCTTTAATATAACTTCGCTTCTCTTTATAGTTAATACAACTTCTAAACCTTCATTAATCAAAGTAATTGTATAAATTAATCATTTTATGTTGCTCTTAGATTTGACATTACAATGCAAAAGTACAGTACGTACTTTGAATCTGTGTTCTTTTCATATATTAGTATAAATCAAGTGTGTCGAATGAAAATGTTCAGAAGTCTTTCTTTAACAACTACTCTTACGGCGATACTTAGTCTTTATTTAGAAAAGCTACCCCTACAACGAGTTTAATAGCTTATTGGAGCTGTGGCTTATCTGCCGTTTCTGTAGTGTTAAGTGGATGAGTCTTTTGCTCCATCTGGTTGTGACACTAATCCATCGCAGGTTAGCTCCCAACAGAAGCTGTACTCTTTTACCGAACTCGTAGGGGTAGAAAAATTTTTTAGTTGTTTTGAAGTTCACACAAATGTTAAAATCTCTACCAATATTTTACAAATAAGCTCAGATAACAAACTGTAGCGATTTTTCTTTCCATCATACTCAGCCGAAAAAATTTGGGTATTGCTGTGAGCAGGACTCAAACCCACCTCTCTCTTTTTCTAGTCAGACATACTAACCACTACACCATCAAGTAACGAAGAGCCGGTTACTCAAAAAAGAAACGAAATGTGTTTTGCCTTAATTTCTTTATTACTCTTGATTATTTTTTTGTTACCAAGTCATTAATACACGATTTTCGATGAAATACCTGCGTATCTCCTCTTAGAAGACTTCATTTCTTCACATGTGATAAGAGCATCGAAAATATGGAAGCAGGTTCACCCATTTTTCTTATTTGATTGTTTTATCTTAGAATAGTACATTGGCTCTTGGAGATTCAATTTTTATCTTTTCACCTTAAAAATCTGTCTCGTTCACTGTGTTCACTATTCTTTAGCATAATAAAGAAATGTACATCAAAGTTTGACTGTCTCATATACGAGATGTTCTACATAAAGGAACTAACATCAGCGCTTAATGTTCTGTCAACCGTAAATTCCCTTATGAGCAAACTATTTATATAATTTCTTTCTTTACTAAAAAAAAATTTTTTTACTCTATTGTATTGCATTGTATTATACTGTTCCATTGTCCATTGAATCGTATATGCTCTGTCACAACAAAATTCACCTTGCTTTATAATGACATCGGACGATGTCGAAACGTTGCAGCAAGTTGTTTGCGTTTGTTTTCCTTATTAATTCGTTCACTGTGCTCGTTTGTAATTTTTTTAATGCTCAAAAATGATAACTCCACACTCTCTTATAGTATCCATATGGCCCTGCCATGTAATATTCTTCATGTATAAACTCGAAATGTTATGTTTGGACTTATATAATTTTGTATTTCCCCTGAAAAGGCTAAAGTCGCCATGTTAGACAGCTTGATTGATATTGAGGTAGCGTACAGCTTGCTAAAGAGTGTAGAGGGAGATGAAGTCATGGATCCATTAGATGTGGAATATCAGAAACTTAACACCGATTTGGAGGTTAGTGAAGAACTAAGCTAACTAAAACTAAATCCTTTACGGGATAAATGGTCCTTGGAGCCAGTGCTTATCTCCAGTTTCTGTTGTGTTAAGCAGATAAGAGTCTTTGACTACCCCTGAATGGGACACTAACCATCGCAGGTTAGCACCCAGCAGACACCAACCACATCCATTTATATGATTCAGTAATGTGGTGAAGACATTTAAAACCGATACACGTCAAAAGTTGTTATGGATTCATTTTAAAGTATTTGAATATTAACCTGAACCGACCGTTCCAAAAAGGCCACCTTTTAAGAATCTAGATACATCCATGATTGGACTAACCCAGGGTTACATTTTTAATCCAAGTTTTTGTTTCCAATTTTATAGGAAAGGATTTAAGTTTTAACTTTGGGATTAGCAAGTTTTCTCTTTTAAAAATCCAAATATTATTCTAAAAGAATTGTTCACCTTTTCTTAAAGAAGAAATTGCTCTTAAAATTTTCGCTTAACCCAGGGTTAACCATCTTTTAAACAAATCAGCCCTGAAGTTTGAGAATCTATGTAGGGTAAGCAGCTAAGTTTTCGAGATTCAGTTGCTCTAACCAAGGGCTATCGCTCGAATTGTCAGCTACTTAATACACTACTTACAGCATTGAACCATCTTTGAGACACACTTTGAAAAGGGGATATAAATGCTGCAGCGTCATTCCACATATTGCAGCACAACACATTTCTCAGCATAATTATAGAGCGTTGTGCTCTTGTAATTTGTGTTTGCTAAGTTGAACTGATTTGACGTTATGGCCTGTTCGATCCCATGTCTCCAAAAACTCGATCATGTACCAAAATGTCCGAGATTTTTTGACTGGCCATACGACTCGTGATTTATTAATAAGTTATTATCGGCAGAAATGATTTATGTTTTTTGAATATTTAAGAACTTAAAAAAAAAGTTGCTGTTGTTCCACTGTCAGATTAGCTCATTCATTTCACAAAGCAGAAATGAGTTGAAGTATGTGGGAAGGGTTTGACTGGAATTTTGTAGAGTTTCTCTGTAATTATTTGGTACCATTAAAGGTTTATATATGATATCTTGTGCTATAACCAGCTAATCCATGGACTCAGGTAACGCGAACACTATGGAAAAGTTTTTTTAATTAGCATTCCTTGCGAGCAATAAGATTAGATAGATGAGCAATATCCTAAGAACAATGTTGTTGCATAAATAAAGTACCTGTCATGTTTGCTAACATGCATGCGCATGTTGTTAACTTAATTATACTATGTAAAAAGTATGGAAATGTATATTTAACTGTTTAACTTATATTTTAGATCTTTGTTAAAGTCTTTAGTAATTCAGGGTTTTGAAAGCTTGGAAAAGCTTTGGAAATTCAGACAATTTGCGAACACAAAAACGTTAATTAAAACTATGTGTGTTGGATAATATTCAAGTTTATCATTACTAAAAAATAAAGGCACTCGATTTGTTATTTTCTAGGTCTTGGAGCACGACACAGAGGAATGGACGTTTATTGAGAGCTACGTTAAAAACACACACGCTGAAACACACGGTCAATATTCCCTTAATGTTATCGATGTAAGTGGTTTTTTTTTTTTCTATTTTTATTGCTCTGGGTGCTCACCTATTAGAGTTTTTCATAAGGTTTTTTTAAGAAGTTTGATCGGAAAATCTGTTTCCAGAGTCCGACAATTTTGTTAACAGCCCCACTAATCAGGATTTCTTTGTGCTCGCTAGCATAATCATTTGAATGCGAGTCGAATCCTTTCCACTTTCCTAAAAGCCTTGAACACTAAACGGCCTTACAGATATAGACCTGGATTCTTCGTTGACTGTATATACGTCGTTAAAGTGGAGAATGATTCTCTCTTTGAATAATCGAATTATAGATTGTTTTCATCAAAAACAAAAACATAAAATCGAAAACATTGTTGCTGTAGATATGTGGAAAATAAGCCAAACACTGCGTAACTTTCGAGTTATTTGCATGTTGTCCTTCAGTAACATGTTTTTTGACAGTATAAAAAAAGTTCTAATGAGACTAATAAAAATCTTAACTCTTTTGGAGGACATTTTCTTTTTGTTGTGGGCCGAGTAGCATCATTTGTGGCTGAGCAGAGCGAAGACTCCCCCTGGATGTAACACTAATCTGTTGCAGGTTAACTCCCAGCAGATCCTGGTACTCATTTACCTACCTTGAAAGGATGGAAAGCTGAGTTAGCTAAGTAAAGTAGGTCACACAAATATTCAAATCTCGGCAGAGCCGGGGATCGATCGTGGGACCTTGTGATACGAAGGCAGAGATCTTATACCAACTGCACCAACCACGCCGCCATTAGACAATGTTTGGTGGTAAAGAAGGGCACACAAATATTCAAATCTCGGCAGAGCCGGGGATCGATCGTGGGACCTTGTGGTTGGAAGACAGAGATCTTATACCAACTGCACCAACCACGCCGCCATTAGACAATGTTTGGTGGTAAAGTAGGTCGCACAAATATTCAAATCTCGGCAGAGCTGGGAACTTTACGTTATTTTATTTTATTAGCTTAGCCCAGAAAATTTACAACATACAAAAAAAAATAATCACGATCCATAAACGGAACAAAATAATGTGGGCAGGGAACCCGCAACAGCTTGGCCAATTACAGCGGGCCCTTGGACCTGGGATCTTGTGACCTGAAGGCAGAGGTCATATCAACGGCGTCAAGCACTCCGATTTAAAAGTTCGACTAAAAAAAAGCATAGGTGTCAAATGCTTCATACTTACTGATGAAGTCAACAAAGACCGCAGTGAAGCTTCGTCTAGTGGTTTAAAAGCTTTAATGATCTCCGCAGGTTTTCAAAGTGTCTCGACATGGTGAAAGCCAGCGATACAAACCATTTAAAGAGTTGCACAATCGGCGTTTGTTGTGGCATGGCTCACGTACCACCAATTATGCTGGTATTTTGTCCCAGGGCCTTCGCATTGCTCCCCCAGAGGCACCAATGGTAAGTGCTCAGACTTGCGAGAATCTCTAATGCTCTATCATTAAGTTGAAATTTTAAAAAAGGGTAACACAGTGTACATTATGGTGTTTGAAAAGAACTGTAATTTGACTAGAGAAGTCATTTTTTGAGTCATGAGTCAAGTTATGAGTCTCTCAGCGGTTTTTCGCCTAAGGTTAGGATTAAGATTAGGTATAGGGTTAGGGTTGGAGTTAGGTTTAGGGTTGGAGTTAGGGTTAGGGTTACCGGTGTTTTTTCTTGGGTTCAATATTTTTGACTTATGACTCATTGTCTCATTTGAACTTTAACCCTTTCAGTCCCAGTCAGTTATCAAAACCCAACTTCTCCTTAAATAACACATACAAAATAAGACATTTGGTAATAAGAAAATGCAGATTGATCAAACAAAGCAAACTATTGAAGATTAAGTCTGTCTTTGACTGAGACAGTCAAAGAAATATATTTAATTGTCCATTTATTCCCACGCTGCATATTTTAAATTTTAATATGTAGTTTTAACCAAATATTTTGGTGAAAACTGAAACAACTATCCATCTTAGTGACGGTGCCTAGCGCTAGATACATGATACTTGAATGGTTTGCATCTTGGTATTTATCCTCCATTATTCACTTTTACTTAGGAGACGGTTTTCAATTACCAGTCATCATTCTTAAACTAACAAGGCGACAATCGTGTGTTTACATTTTTAGCTCATTAGCATATGGGGTTTCAGGAGTCTCGACACCTGGTTGGGCTATAAATCAGAGTGTACTGAATATTGGAAGAACAAGAGCTCTCCAGCGATTTTGAGTCCGATATCTCGAATAATGCGTATATTTGGCGCAGCTTTGAAAAACTCAAATTTTACAGAGTTTATATGAGCTCATTAAGCGTTTTGCCACTCAGCCTTGAGCAAGTTTTGCAAGTTTCTCTAAACATCCGAAATGTTATCAGTTTTGTGTTGGGAATGAAGGAATACTGTTTAGAAATAGTTTCGCTAGTTCTGTTGTTTGTTTGCTTTGTAAACTTTTGAGTTATAAAGAAGGAATGCATGAAACCAGATAACATGGAAAACCAGATATTTACAAAACACATTCCAGTAACAATCAGGGCTCGCACAAGTCCTTAAAAGTTCGTAAATGCTTGAGTTTTAAAATATAAATTCGCGAAGGAATGCATGAAACGTCCAAAACTATGTATATTTTTTTATGCAGTGCCAACGTTTTAATTCGTTTTTACCAAAATAGTTGTTTAATATGTCTGTCTAGACACAGTATATTTTTCAACGGATTCCTGTTCATACAGAATTAAGCTATTTAAAATTCTTAATAAAAGTTTTTTATTAAACAACAAATTTATTTGCATTCAATATTTTACAAAGTAACCAAAAACATCGGAAAGAGAAAATTACAAATTGATAAATAGCCATAGTGGCATACACTATTATTGCAGCAGTTTCAATATCCTACTTTGCAACGAATGTATCAAAGATAGTTGCAGTCTACTTAATATTAATTATAAATAAAGAAATATAGATAAATAATACTAGTTTCAAATTAACTTTTAGACAGGATACATGTTTGGAAAAGGAGTCTACTTTGCAGGTAAGAAGTCGGGATTTTTAGACGGTTAACATTTTGTTACACTTAAGTGTTTTTTTTTTGTTTTTTGTTTTTTATAAAATAGAAATTCGTAGAACAAAGATTTTATGAAGTTCAAGTAATTTTCTTCATTTATGATCAAAAAAGTGTTGAAGAAATAAAAGTAACTTAAACTTCTCCATGCAAAAATTGCTTGTTTCGTGTTATGAAATCCTTCATACAGATCTAGGGGTCGCACAGTTCCTTCCTGTAGCTGAAATTAATTCTTCGTCATGTTTAAACGTTCCCATTTTGTCAAATAAGCGATTTTATGCTAAGCGATAAATTTAATCATGGCAAATCAGCTGCCAAGAGGGTTTTTATGTGACTCATAGCCCGAGGCTTGCAAGGTTGATCTTTTACCAGACCACCGTGTTTGGCTCTCGAGCAACACGCTTCACTGAAGTTGACTGCGTTAATGAATCACGCTTCAATAGGATTTTATGGTACCATGGTAATGTTTTTTGTAGTGTATAACAACAAAGTACATGTTGAATAGTTGCAGCTAAATCCTTTACGAGCCTAGTGGCCCATGGAGCCGGTGCTTATCTCCGGTTTCTGTAGTGTTAAGCGGATGAGA
>JANCMA020541638.1:0-10212 GCA_024336925.2 Zoanthus solanderi
GGCGTGTTGGGAATTAGGACTTCTTAAAGAGCAGCTTCGTTGGTGGGAAAAACAGAAAGTAGAGCGGGTATTGGAAATAGTTAGTATTAAGGGACCATACTGTACGTTTTCTACGGATCGTTCGTTAGAATTTCCCAGACATCGTGTTTTAGAATTAGGAGACAATAGAAGAAGTTATTATTGAATTATGAATATGCTTGGAACAGAACAAACAGAAAAAAGTTAGAAACGAGAGAAATATGTATGGCTAGCAATGGAACTAAGTAAATTAAGAAAATGGCAAAAGTGGGAAATAGTACCTGTTGTAGTAAGTGTGACTGGGATTGTGACTAGGACATGGTATGATCTGAAGTATATACCAATAATTGGTGAACGGAAAGGAAGACAATTAATAAAAGAGATGTAGAAGATATTGTTATATAGAGCAGTGAATATTATGAGATATGTATTGAACAATGCGTTAGAATGATAGTAGGAAAAAGATAAATAATAATGAGCACATGTTGACACAATAGAACTTTAAAGAGGACTAATGGTCTATTAATATAATAAGTTGCTACTACTATTACCACTAGTTACTACTACTATTACTACCACTAGTTACTACTACTATTACTACCACTAGTTACTACTACTATTACTACCACTAGCTACTACTATATATATACTATTACTACCACTAGTTACTACTACTATTACTACCACTAGTTACTACTACTATTAATAGTATTGATTATACTGCAACTGCTGCTACTACTACCATTACTTTTATTCTACCAATTTAGAACCACTGCGACAATGTGTTAAACGATCACAGAAAAACCCTTTTAGAATTTGCAAAGTTTTGACTTAATATATTCAATAATTGAACTCGAGGCGACTCACTGGATAGTTTATTCTTTCATGGTAAAAAATGGTTCAAGTACTGTAGATTATATAGTATTTCATCAGGACGTATTAGATAATTGTTTTGTTTGTGGTGAAAAAAACAACATATTTATCAGGTCATAGTCAAACAGTGGCATGGTTCTCAACACTAAGAACTTTTTATTGATTGAAACTGGAAAAGGACAAACCTCAAAAATCAAAGCAGTTACAAACACAGTCTATTTGGTCTGAGTCATAACCTACACTTTTTAAGGATTAACTTAAATCTCCTTATGTTATGAAATTAGTAAATAATTTTTTAAGGTAGGAATTTGATGAGACAGAGTCAAGAATTGACTCGGACGTTTCAGAGGTGGAAAAACTTAAAAGTACAGATGTAAAATATGGAAATGATAAGAAATGGTTCGACAAAGAATGCAAAATAGCAAATTTAAAGGTCAGGGACCCCACAAACCTAGAAATTCGTGGTGAGTTTCTTCTAATCCTTTCAGAATGCATGAGTTTACTGAGACAAAAAAGCTATAAAAATGAAAAGCCTGACCAACTCTCCAACACTGATGTACATTTGCAAAACTTTTGAAAATGTTTCAAACATTATCTGATATGGAAAATAGAAATGCACTCCCACCAGTTGATGACCGTGATTGGCTGCGCCATATTGGAAAATTGCATTCAGCTCTTAACACTAATTTTTATAAACAACAGTTAATAATAAATGAGCTCCAAACGCAGAACATTTAAAGGGAAATAATTGTTTAATTACTGAAACAAACCGTTAAAAAGTTAAAAAACAAAAAAGCACCTTCTATAAATGTTGTTAAGGATGAAATAGTATAGGCTAGTTTTGAAATATTATGGAATGTTTATTGAAAGTTGTTTAATTCTTAGCTCAGTTGTTCAAAATCCGATTAGCACTTACCCAAAGGTTAAATTTTAAACCCTTATTCTTGTTTTCAAACTTTCAGAGAAGGATTTGTGCTGTAATTTTGGTATTAACACGTTTTTTCCTTGGAGAACCTAAAACAGTATTATTTTTAGAACTGTAAAGCTTTTCTTGGATAAAAAAAAATTGCTGCTTTAATTTGCGCTTAACCGAAGGTTAAAGTTAACCAGCCTTTTAACAATGCTGCCCTGAAGTATACATATTCTTATATCCAAGTGTCTGGTGTTTCGGACACCTATCGAGACAAACTAGATCCAAAACGGTACAAGGCTATCTGTGTGTTGAGTTTTAGTCAATTTTAAATCCAACCTCGAACCCAGGCTCATTTCACTGATCCTGGTTGCGGCTGGTCACGTGCCAAGCTGTCAAAATTATTCCGCAGCAAGAGTGAGTACTGGGAGCAATTTTGTCAGTCGTGTTTACAAAATACTTTTATCAAACCGACTCATGATGCTGACTTTTAAAGTTTGTTTAGAAATTTTGTTTATAAAAAGGGATCTTTTGTTGGTTCTCCTGACAGATTACAACAAATCGCTTCTTCATCAAATTTTAACTTGACTCGTTCGAGAAAAAGATCAATCTCCCTCAATAGTAGTTACAACTGATCTGCTGTTTAGGTTTGAAGAGGGGAGTGAAACTGAAAGCTGTTGTCTTTGGTTTAAAGAAAATGTTTGATCGAGATAGTTTCCTTTTAACCCGAATGGCAAAGAAGCCGCTCGGAAATTGTGGCGGGAAAATCTAACAGCCAAAGAAGGACTGGAAATTTTCCAGAGTGAAATTTCAGTTATTGTTCTGCCGTGAAAGCTGTTGTTTTGGACAATGCACACAACATCCTAAAGTAGTGAGTAAAATTTCAGTACTTTTTTTGGGTTAAAAAAAATTTATTATTCAAACTTAACATACTTCAGATCCACAATTTACGGTCTTTTGTTTTATATCTGTACCTTGTGAACTTTTACGTAGGTAAATAATGTTTAAAGGAATCGTGATTCTCGAATTGAATGTTTGAAATCAAATTTATTTTATTTTGTGGTTATACTTAAAGACACTAAATAGTTGTACGACTGTAGATATAGTCGCTTTAAATGCTGCGGCACGTTTAATTACCATTACTCCAAAGAATAATCACATACGTATTAATAACGATTTTTTCAAAGTTTTTAAAATGAATAACGCAGAAATTCGACGTTTCGCGGTCTTCATGACTAAGATTCACTAAGAGCCAAGGTCTTTGAGATTTTACTTTTGTAATCAGCTAGGTTTTGTTCATATTCAAATTAGTTCAACTTTACTTTTTTAAGAATTGTCATTTATAAATAAATCATTTTTGTAAATGCGGTCACGAAGACTGCAAAACGTCGAATTTCTGCGTTAATCTTCGTTTCATTTATTCCTTTGGTTCATATATACCTAATTTGCAAGATGAAACACTATAACATTGCTATTAAAAAATTGGCATCAAAGTGTTATAAGCTCTCTCATGAATGGTTGAGTTGCTCTGAGCTTGAAGATTTTTCCAAAACTTTTCAATATTGTCTAATCGCCGATCGTACAAAGGCTTACACAAAGATGCAAAGGTGTTTATTGAGGTTTTCCAAAAAGTATTTCAGCAGTTGATAACAGTGACGCATTACTTGCTTCAGATGATCAGAATCCACTTCTTTTCTAGAAACCCGATAACTACCAGAATTTAGCGCAAAATTTTTGTTGTATGTTTTGTTTGCGTTGAACCAATTGAGATTTTTGCATTGACGCAGACATATTTTTACTGTCGAAGCCTAGTGCTGCAACCTTTTCACGTCATTACTACGTCCGTGAAATGAGCCTGGGTACGAGGTTCTTTTAAATCAAAATCGCGGAAAGTAAGGAAATGATACTTGTCATAAATTAGAGGAAAATGTTATAAAATATAATCGCTGTACTCGAGAATTGTGCGATTAAGCTTGGAACAAATGTAAATGACTCTTTCTCTTATCGTTGTGGAGTGAGACAAGATTGCACACTAAATCCGCTCCTCTTTAATCTTTTTTGTCAATGAATTACCATTGTCTTTTAATCAAAACGAAACTAATCCATTTATCCTTCCAAGCGGAAGTAAATTAAATAGTCTTCTTTATGCGGGTGACCTACTGTACTTCCTAAATTTAAACAAAGTCTGGACAAATGCCTAAAAATCCTAGAATGTTAGAATAACTAATTTAATGCGGTTTTCAAAAAAGATAATTTTGTTCCCCTTTATAAGGACTATTTTTTCAGTGACTTTGATAATGACAACCAGTCTCTAACACTCTCACCATCTATGGCCAAGGAATTTCTGGAGTAGTTTAACACTTCCTAATCTTATGGAAGATCACGTCTGTTGAAGGAATGTTCAAAATGTTTTTCTATTCCCCTCTGCACTCCAAGAGTATGGAAAGTTGCAAATTTTGTGCGGTGCTCAAGCCTGACGATAGAGAGATAACTTAGAACTGTAGAGAAATATCATTGGTGTGTATCATATCAGAGTTCCTGAAAATGTGCTTTCTCATAATTTTTATGTTTTTCCCTTCCAACCACAAATGTATCATATGCAAGACGGCTTTGTAAGTGGACAGTCATGTGTTGCCATTCTCCTTCGTTAACTTGATGAAAGAAAGCAGTTGATACTGTATTGAAGAAATGTTCGTTTTGACACTGTATTCTAGGATTATAGTAAGGCATTTGCTTCATTTAACTGTTAATTGAAAGAGCTGTTTGATGTGGGTATAAGAGGTAAACTGTTCTCTTGGTTCAGATCATATTTAATATGTAGACACCACAGAAGAGTTATTGATGGTTGTGAATTGTCCTTGTTACCAATATCTTCAGGAGTACCTCAGGGGGTCCAATTTAGGACCATTATTGTTGCTGCGACGCAGGAGCAACGGAAATAATCATTTTGTTCTTGCATTCCTGAGCATGCACGATTCAGTTATATGAAGTGCGATATTTTCGGTTGTGTGCTCAAACCTCAATTTCAAAAGCAAGGCCGTGAAAGACTGGAATTCAGTTCCCCTCACCTCACCTCGATCGAGGATTAAACAGGAAACGATGATTTCTCTAAAATGTGGTAAGTTTGTCCTAATGTTTATTCGTCATTTTCTTCAAAAACAAACTAGACTACCAAGTCCTTTTGTAAGCGTGGGTTGATACCAAGTCCTTATTTTTGAAGGTTGGGCTCAGATATCTGATATACGATCCTAAATGTAGTCTCCGTTATTCTGCGTTCAACAAACAAAAGGCTTCTACAACATTTTAGACTGGAAGAGCTTAAAATGAAATAAGTGACATGGACCTGCTACTAAACTCGTTTTCACATGTCGAAGCGCTTCCTTTCTGCCAGTTTTTATTTTATATAAATAAGGCTCCTAAAGCTATACACTTAAGCACCACTTTACAACTGTATGCTGATGATATGAAATGTCCCAGAATCATACACCAATGATGTTCAACAATTACAAAGTGATTTGGCAAATCTAAGCGATTGGTCATCTGATCATTCATGGAGTTTGATTTAAAAAAATTCAAACATCTTGGAATTACAAGAAAAAAGAATATTGTGGATTCAACTTATACACTCAATGGCTCACAGATTATGTCAGTTACAACTGAGAAAGATCTTGCCGTACATGTTTCTACCACGTTGTCTTAGAATAAACACATTGACGTCATCATCAGTAAAGCCAACAAGATGCTGGCATGATCAAAAGAACTTGTACTAGTGAATGTGATAAGAAAACATTAATAATTTTAACATGCAAATCACTTGTTCGACACAGCTGGAGCATGATTCACAAGTCTGATTCATCCTCTAAAGAAAATATCACTGCCTTTGAGCGTGTTCAAAAACATCCAACTAAATTCATCCTTAAAACTGACTTAAGTTATCCTGAGAGACTTGTCAAACTAACACCTTTTCCTCTAGAATATAGAAGAGAGATATTGGGTCTTTGTTTTTTCTTTAAATCCCTTAGTAGTTACATAGATTTCGATGTTTTGTTATATCTAAATTTTAAGACACCCAGTTATAAATCAGAAATACTGAAGCTATGCTGGTTAAAGGCTATTTAAAACTAATGTTTTAATCGTATTGTAGACCTGTGGAATTGCGTACCACTAGATATCAAAGCAATTAAGCATTTCTCATCATAGTATTAATAGATTTTTTATCTTAATAAATTTAATGTAAAAAAAAATCTGTAGCTTATTACATCCTAAGATGTTTCTCAAAACGCAGGTTTGAAAAAAATGAAGATGGAAGAATGATCATATGACTACACCAATCTTATCTTTGTCTTTAATGTATATTTCAAGTAACAATTATTCCCTGAGATAGAGGTGACTAGTGGTGGATATTTACCAAGCCGCAAAGCGGCTATCACTTTTAACGAATAACACTTTTTAAAAATATTTTTAAAACCTGGGAAAAAACAAGTTTCACAGCCAGTGTTCCGCAATATATATCACGTGCGAGCACTAAATTTACCATCGAAAATAAAAGAAAAAATAAAGAAACAAAAAAAATTAAAATAAGAATACCATCAAATACTGAGAACCAAATTTTGTTGTTTTCTTTGTGTTTCAAGGGGTTACTTCCTCGTTTATTTTAAGAGTTTCTTCTGAATTAAGGGTAAATAAATGACTTGTCTTGTCTTGAAACAAGAAGCCATATTTTCACGGATGAGTAACCGAGGTGAATGACGCAGGATATTTAGTGTTTGATGTACTAGTTAGAAAATGAAGAGAGCTATTCGCCTGCTAATTACTGTTATCCTATTTTTATCAAGTCGATCGCAAACATTTTGTAGTTTTAACTTTGATTTTTACTTTGAATTTCATAATAAAAAAAAATAGAAAAGTAATAAACTTGAATTTTAGAAAAATTACAACATTTTTAATACTGTAAAACATGTTTCAAACACTCGTGTAATCTATTTCCTCCAGTAACTGACGATGAAGGCGGAGGTATTTGAAACATGTTTTACAGCATTAAAAATGTTGTAATTTTCCTAAAATTTATCTCAAGTCTGCTTATCTTACGTTAATAAACTTAACAATTTACACTATTTTAGAATGAAGTAACAAGAGAAATTTCTTGGTGGATGGCGACAGCGTAGTTGTGGGATATGTAAGCATAGTTATTGACTGTTTTGTTTTTTCAGATATCCTGGAAATTTGTTGTCATGGTAACCAGTTGTATATTCATTTCAATGACGGTGGCCAGGTCGCATGGTTTGGGTTGCTTTCTACAAAAGAATGTGTTGCTGCCCTTTTTAATATGAATTATTTGAGAGAAGCAGCTGAGGTATTTCCAATCGATCCATTGATTCACTTATTATTTTCTTTGATGGCGAAAGTAAACAGAAAGTAGAGATACACTCTCGTTGAATAGCTTTTTTAAGAAAACTGTGAATTGGCCGTGGATAGATCACGTTTTAATGTTATTCAGGACCTTAAATCTCAGTTTAAATCATACATTTCTGACACGTAAACATAGACAGGCATTGGCTAATTCTCTATGGTTAAGTTGAAACCACTTGATAGTATTTTATTATGCATTATGGATGTATCAGTTGTGCTACTGTTTCTAATAGTTTTGTTTAAGCTTACGTTTGGTTCATACTTTTACTTATATGAAAGTTGTCAGATTTACGCTTTGCTTCAAGTTCCGCTTGTCATACTGGTTTGCAAAACACTCGCTGTTTATAATAATATAAATTCACTGTGAGTTGACGGACAAATTTCTTGACTGAGGAGTAAGAAATTCTTTGCTTTTGATGTCTTCGTTTATAGTCACACCTCTTGTTTGACGTGGTTCCATTTGTGTTGACTATGAATTTAAAAAAAATCTTGAAGAAAAGTAGATTTATATTTTATAATTGTGTCATTATTTTTAAATTCGCTAGAGCCGTTTCGGTATTATTGCGAAAAAAAAAAGATTGGTATACTTATACGGTTGGCATATCGATTTGTTTACGTCTGAGTGAGTGAGACATTTGCATATTTTGACCCCTACCAATATTCATTTACTCGTAGTTTAATCAACTATAGGTTGAAACGTTAATTGCCGAAGGAATAGCACAAAGCTCTTCCCGTTCAAACAGGCTTACAGCTTGTATGGTTGGACTATTTATATCCTCATAATTTCTTGACCAAGTGAAGATTTAGTAAAACATTTGACAATAAAAATCTGCGATGAAATATAAAACATGGCACGACATTTCGACGTTTCCAGAACGTCATTATCAAGTTAAAATAAAATAATGATATAGAATATATAATAATATAGTGAAGAGATGAATAAATTAAAAAGGCATTAAAAGTTAAACAAAGAGTTTGACCCTAATGGAGTCGCTTTGGGAGTTTAAATTAGGCCTTATTGTTCTTATGTATAACATTTCATAAACGAGACAATCTCATATCGTGCTACATTTTTTAAGCATTCTAAACTGGCTCTCATTGAGTAAGTAAATGTTCCCGTGGGCATCTCTCAGATGGCGACCATTGGCAGAATATCGATGATCAGCAATGCGTTGAAACAGATGGCGCTTCGTATCTCCAACGTAATTTGAATCGCACAAATCACCTTTAAAACAATAAACAACGCTATGCTGATTTACGATACGTGGCTTGATTTCGTTAAGCTTTAGATCCTGCTCAAGTTTCTTGCTGGTGTAGATTGGTTGTACATCAATGCCGATTTTTAAACTAGATCACGCATTTACCTTTTGACCATGCTTGCTGAGACTTGTTGTTTGAACGGAATATTGACTCTTAAAGTTTCATCAGATTTTGTCTTAGCATCTAGTGTAGATGCATTTGTCGATGATACCATTCACCAAAGAACTAAGGTAATCAACGTGATTAAACATAGATTTTAGATGCCTACATTCATCGACGAATGCTTGATGTGTGGAGGACAATTCCTTTGCACGATGAACTATTGTTTTGATAAGACACTTCTTGTAGCGCAAATCGGTGTGACTTTGAAAATGAAGTAAAAGGCCCGTATTTGTTCTTTATTATCAACATTCCAATAAAAAAAATTGAGTCGTTGTTGGAAAATTCCATAGTGAAATGAATACTTGGTGGAGTTCATTAAAAGCATCGAGCAAACTTTCAGTTACATCGAGTCCAGGCATTATTGCAAGCGTATCGTCAACGTACCGCCTATAAAAAGGAGGAATTAAATCATTGTCAGATAGTCCATCTTCCAGATGGCACATAAACTCGTTTTGCCAACAAAGGACCAAGGGGGACCCCATAGCAACTCCTTCGCACTGTTCGTAAAGTTGACCATCAAATTAGAAAAGTTGATCCGTGGATGCCATTGTAAGAAGTTGAGCGACCTGATCCTTCTGTAAGTTGAGATTATACGTTGAATTGAACCAATTATCGGTGAAGGCTTTATCGACGAGGATATTGATTGTTTCCTGAACTGGGACATTTGTGAACAATGACGTTACGTCATACGCAACCAGTATATCATCTTCACGGGCAGGATGTTTGAGAATTTCTTTTGAGAAATCAAGAGCATCATCATTGGTGTATTGATTCGCCGAGAGAGGCATAAGCTTTTCCTCTAACCACTTAGCTAACTTATAGTTGTATGTCCCTGAGGCTGAAAGAATTGGGCGCATAGTCAGAGTAGGCTTGTGAGTTTTTGGTAATCCATACAGGTGCGCTAGTCGGGAACCTTTGGGAGATAACGATTCAGCTAGTTTATCAGGAAGAACTTGATGTAAAACTTCTTTCAACTCTTTTTCTTTCGGTAGAAGAGTTTAAAAATCTGCGTTACCGTACAACTAATCTACACCAGCAAGAAACTTGAACAGGATCTAAAGCTTAAAGAAATCAAGCCACGTATCGTAAATCAACATAGCGTTGTTTATTGTTTTAAATGTGATTCAATTACGTCAGATATAAGACGTGCCATCTGTTTTAACGCATTGCTGATCATCGATATTCTGCCATTGGTCGCCATCTGAGAGATGCCCACGGGAACATTCACTTACTCAATGAGAGCTTGTTTAGAATGCTTAAAAAATGAAGCACGAAATGAGATTGTCTCGTTTATGAAATGTGAAACATAAGAACAATAAAACCTAATTTAAACACCCAAAGCGACTCTAGTTTCATTCAAACGCGACAAAAATTTGCAGAATCCTCTTGTCAGAAGTGCTTTGCGACCTACTAGCGAACCAGGTACTTTTAAATGCCCGCGCAAACAGTGCAAAACTTGTCCGTTTATTGTTTCTCACACTCAAATTACCGGCCCTACTTACGCATTTGCGGTATCTGACCATTTTATTTGTACCAGTACCAATTTGATTTATTGTATCACTTGTTCAGCCTGTCAAAAA
>JANCMA020541743.1:2500-20063 GCA_024336925.2 Zoanthus solanderi
AGCTCAGTGTTTTTAAAAAACTTTTAACCAGAGAACGACTTTTTTAACTTTTTAATTATACCCCCTGGTTACTCATCGATTTTTAAAGCTTTTGTTTTTATTTCTTATTTTATTAGCCCACAGTGTTAAAAAAAGGGTCTCAAAATTATTAGCTCCAGAAATCGCATGAAACCTTTTTTTTTTCATTTTCACTTAATACTCGAAATTTTGGCTTAAGAATTGTACCATAAATAGCGCGGCCAAAACGTCACTTGCGACGTCAGTTGGTTTGCAAAACACAGCAAAGAAAAAAAAAACTTTCTACAGAACTAGAAATCTTGCTGTAATCATATTCGCTTGATATTTATAAAACTCAATAAGGGTATTTTAGTGCAATTTAAAGCAAAACCTAAAGTAAACCAAGAGACGAAGGAAGCGTCTAGGCAGTCAGGCACACATTTTGCAAAGCAACGACATCACGACCCAAAATCTCGCCCCGGTCCCTGGTACAATTTTTAAAGTAAAATTTAGCATCTTTCAAGTGCTAAAATTCTTGGAAATAATTTTTTCCCGTCATTTTCACACCGATTTTCCTTTTTTGTGAACATAAATAAACAAAATAATAAAGCAAAAAAATCTGTGATATACACTTTAAAACTTAATTCTCTTTTCTTGTTGTTTTCTCAGATGCACTGTAATTCAAATTAAAAAGCGAAAAGTAACTATATAGGGTCATTTTGCTTCTGATGCTCACTTAATAGCTGGCTTTGGTCTGATATTTTTTGTTAACTAGATGCTTTTTAACGAAAGTGTTCATCAGTGTTGGCCTACAAGTAACACCAGTTGGCTGTAAAGATCAAGGTTGTCAATGACGTTATTATGAAAGATTTTCGCGATTATTTATGCAATGTTAGCACTGGCGAAAGAAAAGCCTAAATAATCAATCTTCAATTGGACTTTAACCCCTGACCACTGCGGCTCAAGACTCTCATCAACTGAGCTTTGAAGGTCATTAGTAAGAGAGCAAGTCGATTCCAGTGGGAGCACCGATAACCTGCTCTGCCAGTTTATTGCTAATTCATAACTTTTCTTTGTAATAGCGAGCAACGGATGATCGCAGACATCACGAGTTCGAATCCCGTTGAAGATTGTATGCTTTTTTTTTCAGGCTTTTCTTTTGTCGCTGCTTAAACTGCGTACATGACGAGGGCAATAATTCATAACGTCATTGACGTTTACACCGCCGTACAAACTCAGTCTCAATAATCATAATAGCGACAATTTATAACGTCATTGATGTTTACATGGCCGTACAAACTCAGTCTCAATAGTCATAATGGCGACAATTTATAACCTCACTGATGTTTACACCGTTGTAAAACTCAGTCTCAATAATCATAACGGCGACAATAATTCATAACGTTATTGATGTTTACACCGCCGTACAAACTCAGTCTTCATATTCGTTGTACACCTCAGGGAATTGAAGAACCCACTTAAAATTAATGAGCTGCTCTCCCAGTTGTGGCTTCATCACTCTGTTGGTTAGAGCGCTGCCTGACCGGTATCGCAGAAGTCACGTGTTTGGGTCCCGTTGAAGCGTGAAAGGATTTTTTACCAAGGTTTCTCTTTTGCAATTGGTTCATTGTTTTCTCAGGCTTCTCTTTTGCAATTGGTTCATTGTTTTCTCAGGTTTCTCTTTTGCAATTGGTTCATTGTTTTCTCAGGCTTCTCTTTTGCAATTGGTTCATTGTTTTCTCAGGCTTCTCTTTCGCAATTGGTTCATTGTTTTCTCAGGCTTCTCTTTCGCAATTGCTTAAGTTGGGTACATGATTGCGAAAAACATTAATAACGTCATTGCTTACACCGAGTTGAAAAGTAATTTGCAAGGCTCAACAAATCAAATCATCAATTCATTAATCAATCAATCAATCAATCAACCTATGTTGCGTATATAGCAGTTCATTCAATCACTAAAAGATGTCAGTTTTATTTCTTAAATTAAAATGTTACAAAGTTACAAATATTTATCAGATGTTTATATATAAAAAGGCTAGAAAACTTCGGGATATATCAGACTCAATTCAATGTCAAATGAGCCTTTAGCCTTTTTATATATCAATGTATTTTTAAAGCAAATATTATGACAACATTTATTAGTTATTTCAGGGAGCCTGTACCT
Organism: Zoanthus solanderi; assembly: GCA_024336925.2. Taxonomy (NCBI): domain Eukaryota; kingdom Metazoa; phylum Cnidaria; class Anthozoa; order Zoantharia; family Zoanthidae; genus Zoanthus; species Zoanthus solanderi. The sequence continues at coordinate 4,662 of JANCMA020541743.1, forward strand.
TTTTCATTTAAAAATTTTTTTTTACCTTTTATCACTGTAAATAACATGCAAATTATGGTACAAATAAATGAATATATTAGACTCAACATCATCTTTTTTAATTATTTATGAAAGTTAATGTGCTAAATGGGTACGTTATATATTGAGAAAACGTTCGTCTCTAAGGGTGCACGATGTTAAAAATACTATTTTTCAAGATTAACTACGATACTGCAGCTACTCCATGGATGAGAACGTATAGTGAAGTGAAAATAACTTAAGACGTAGCTTTAGTTTCAAAATGGAAAATGAACATTATGACACGTAATTTAAACAAGTCAAAAGGTAATTTTTTTATCATTGTAGCACGCAATCTTAGATATGAGCTGACGTTTGGAGCTCCCTTGACGAAGGGTTATTGCTGCAAAATCAGATCCTTACATTCCTAGTGGCGATAAAAAAAATCTCGGCAATCTTGAGTTCTTTAAATTACGAGTTGGATCAACTAGCTCACGCACTTTAATAGTATTTTTGATGTTTAAGAACAAACTAATCTATATTTTGTTTAAATCTTCAGCAAAACCCAATTATCTTAGAAACTCTAATGTTAACTTAATATAAAGTGGTTTTCTGTTTTAGTTTTTCTGGCTAAATTCTTTCCAACTAACTCTGTTGAAAATTTTGTTTTTCCCATACGGAGCAGTAACCACTAAGTTAACAACCAGAGAGAGTGTGTTAATTAAAATCTTAACTAACGTTAAAAAGGATAAACACTTGATACATAAAACAGATTGCTATTGCTATATCGTTGTCTTGAATTCTTTGAACTTTACATATATCCATATACAACTATATCTATAGGTGTTGTCTTTTTATTAGAGCAGTTATGTAATAGAAATCAGCAGAAATGTAAAGACATTAAAATAATGCACCAAAGTCCTCATGATCCACAATGGCAAAAACTAAAACATAAATAATCCTGCATTTCATAGAGAAGCTTTGGTAAGAGGATGAAATAATTTAGGAACCCAGCTTATTGCGTTACGCAGCGTTTGGCGTTACATGCCAAAGCAAATAAGTATTGTAATCGTGAATTTTTATCGTGGAACAGTGAAAAATTGGCAAGCTAACTTAATCCAAAATAAATATTACTTCAAAATATTGGCAAGGTATTGAAAAACTGTACAAAAAAATGAGCGATGAATAATCTTTAGCGCAAAACTTTCAAATGGATTTAAAAAGGCGGGCCATGAAGTTAAGATAAAGAATAAACACTAAAACTATAATAAATATTTCTAAACGATATATACAGTCAGTAACAGATGCACAGTTATCCGAACAAACTAACGCCGGTACAGATGTTCAGGATTACCAGAAAATACCGATAACTGAGGGCCCCTAAAACTGGCTTGAGTGTGGGCTAGCCAGCGATGGTTTGTTGTTTGACATATTTCAACAGGATCATCTGCCATCATCTGAAGTTGACTACAAGTACAGAAATTGCTGTATATTGCTAGCAATAACAACATTTCCATACTAAATACATATAACAGAAAAAACAAAGGTCAGTTTATAATGTCCGAACTTGTAATCAATGTTTGATAATGGTAGTATATCCTGCCGAAACCTGTCCGACATAGAGTGTCAAAAGTGTCGTAGTTGTTTTCGGAACTTTTAACACATTTGTTGCTACTTAAAATTTTCAAAACAGTGCCAATTAAACAGCATGATATGCCTGCCAGTCCTTGATGTCGTACCGCGCCTACGACCGGCAAATTTCGGTGTCCAAGAGATCCTTTAATCTGTCGTCCTCAGGGACGGTTAAGTTTGTGCAGTCAAAGAGACCCCTACTTAAAACAATATAAACAACTTTTTGCGTTTGGATAACCGTAGTTCGGATAACAGAGGACGCACTGAATTTGCAGTTTCATTATGTATCTTACAAAAAACAAAACTTAAAATCGATATAGTTCTATGAATAAACGCTATTGCTAAAATCACAATAAATGCTTAAAGTTAAAATCTATAAAACAATGGAAAACGTATGGATCATTTTAAATTTCAAAAAAAAAATTAACGCCTTTTATTGTTTCATAGATTTTAAACTGTATTGCGTATATGATGTTAATAACTGTATTGTTATGTATGAGCATTTAAAAAACCGACAAATAATAAATAAAGTTTTTAAAATACAAAAATACTGTCAGTTTACTTTGAAACAATTCCTTTTCATTCCGTTAATTACGGTAACAAATGAGCTTCTGATCGTTCAGTCAAGGAAAGCTTTTGAAAAGCCACTTCTATGACCATCCATAGTGTCAAACCTGTCTTGATCTAAAATAATTGGCGTTTTCCACCGCCATTCCAAATCAATGTTGAATCCTGCAGAGTCTAAATTCTTCATATGGTTTCTTTTTCTTCAATGAAAGACAACATTAAATATGCAAAGTCGCATCAGCAGTTATCATTTGCAAATACTGCGAAACACTGTGTTTATGTTTATTCAAATGGAGTGATGACCAGGGTAAAATATCTATTTGAAAGCTATTCACGCTACAATCAACCCAATCGACTCTTCACCTTGGTGATTAAGGCTGGTATAAAAAAACCGTGCAGAGTTTCAATTGTTATTTGTCGTGTACGGCGTAGCTTTTAAATCCAAATTGACCAGATGTTTCCAAATAACCAAAAACATTCTAACACAGGTGCAATCCTTCAATTACTCGACTCGAACTGACTCACTTTTCTCAACACCATGTTACACCATCAAGAGTTACTAAAGGAGAATAACAATGTGTTGTTAAATGGTGCACAATAATTCTGCTAAACGTTGATAGGTTATTCGCCAATGCAATATCTTTTCAATGATAAAAAGAATGGACGCTGTCCGAGCTGATGTAGGGAAGTAGAGCAGGACTAGTGTGAGGCAATGGGGGCGGTCTTGATGGCCGAGCCCGTCATGTCCTGTGTCAGCTGACACCCTTTGAGAAAACCAACAGGAATAAGACGGTTAGAAAACAAGATGAGGTTTTAATGAGCCCAGACACATAAAGCGGACCTCGTTTGCAAGTACAAGGAAAGGGTAGTGTTCAAAAACACTCTTCGTCTGCTTAAACAGTAATGTGTGAGTAAACAGAACCTTTTGAAATCAAGTATGGAAAGTGACAGTCTGGCGCGCCCAACCGTGGCCACCCCGCATAAGTTTCACACAAATTTTTCACAGATTTTTGACAAGTTTGATGGACCACTGATAATAAGCCCGCGAAAAACAGAAAACGTTATCCTCGGTGAATTGTGCATTAGTATATAGAAAGAGATCAAATGCCATCAAACTTTTCAGAAACCTGTCAAAAACTTGTACAAAACTTATGCGGGGTGGCCACGGTTGGACGCACAAGACTGTAAACAGCTAGAAACCTAACTCTACATATATTTTGTAGAGACACTGAGAAGAATTTCTCGACAGCGTAATACTAAACCGTTTGAAAATGAAAAGGAACCCATTAAGTTTAAGTTGAAAATAAAATAAACATAGTTGCAAGCAACAGAAGTGAACACATCAGTAAAAAGAGGGAACAAAACACCTTGTAAGTCAGAACTAGTTAGAAAAGTGTAAAAGTCTATCACACTTTTAAACCAATTAACAAAAAATATTAAATAGCGTCACGAAGGGAACCCTTTCCATGCATGCAAGCAAGGTAGCGCTGAAAAGCGCTCTTTATGAAAGAGGACTCAAGAACAATCATGACCACTCTAACACAATGAATGGTCAGAAGCCAATAAGCCGCTGGAATTTCAACCAGTACAATTGATACAGCCATTTGCACTTATAACATGCTAGTACCAATGGAACAAAACTCCATAAAGTTATACTTCATGCGAAAATCCAATGTATTCAATTTGGTCTGCACACTTTCTCATTTCTTGTTGCCATAACTAAACCATGATAAGGCTGAATTATCATAACGTACTTAAAACTTACTTGTTACTGTCCCTTACATTTTTTGTGGTTTTTGTCAAAAACTTCAAATTGATGTACATTCTAAACGTAGTTTTTTTCCGATTTGCAGCCAGCACGTTACATATCGGCAAATGTACCGTTCCAGGAATTACGCTGCTTTGCTAATTGCTAAAAATGGACTGAAATACCAGCATTAAGCTTAATGAATTCAGTGCAAAGCAATTTACCACTATTGCTTCGAGCAGAAAAAAAAATAAAGATCGAGTAAAGTAGGTTTGGGATCTTTTGATTGCTTTATTTGTCTATATCCTGTACATGACGTAAAGGCTTTTTCAATGTTTCCTCATTACACAAATGCACTGGAAGAGACACGTGTACACATTGGCAGCCAAGCTCAACTCCACATCCAGATTGATTAAACTGGACTAGAGTTCAAGTGAGGGAGTAAAAACCGAAAATCAAAGAGAAAAATCTCAGGGTCAGGTTGACATAAGCAAAACTCAGCTGACAAGAAAACATTCACTCCGACGAAGGACTACAGTCCGAAACGTCAGTTTAAAAATTCTTTTCACTACGGTGTAGAAGTATCTATTTGTAAAACTGACAAGAAAACATGCGAGCCCGTGAAAGTCGCATTTGGGTCAGCGATAGTGGAGGCATTAACTCTCTCGAATGAAACGGAAATAACGGTAGTCTGAAGCAAAGTTAAGGTCTAGCTAATAAGTCAATTGCACTCTTTTTTGTGAACACACCTGCATTGATCCCATCTGTATTTGTTGCTCCTCTAGAGCGGACGTTAGCTCTTTGCATTGTTCTGCAGTTCTTCGCAAATCTTCCCTCAGCGACGAGATCTGTTAAAAACATGACAAAAAACACTGTACGTCAATATGTTTGCGATAATGGACTCTTATTTCTATCCACAGTCACTCAGTTCTCTCGTTTAACAGATATACTCTGCTTGGTAAAAAATCTCAAATATATTCAAATGTAAATATTGATCTTGCTTTTCTAGTTAAAAGGTTACGAATAAACTTCTTATCTATTAAATTCGATATTACTCTATTCTTCATCAGGGGTAGTGAAAAGATTTCATGCAAACGCAAGTCTTATGCGTGAATATTTGTATCAAAATTACCTAGAGAAATCGCGGTCCTCGCTGACATCACAAATTAATGGGTCACGGCATTGTGTAGAAAGAAAAACATTCGTTCGTATATGCGGAGCGTATAAGCGTAGGTAAAAAAGATGTTGAAAACGTTCCGCTCAATCGAGACGACACAAATTCCCTAAGGAATACTATTTTAGATAATAGAAAAAAATTGTAATCCAAAAGTAAATAAAAACCGCAATTTAAGTTCGTTGTGGCTGAAAGCGCGGTGTTGATAGGTAAATTGCAAGTGAGTTCTGATTGGCTCCGTAACTCGCGATATTATCGACTATTACGCGTATGGTAATTCCTCTTAAACGCCGCCCTCAAATACAACCGCCTTCCTTCAACTAAACACCGCTCTCTAATAAACGCCACATTTTAGGATGGAAAGAGTGGAATAAATGCTACCATCTAATAAGTGCCGCGCTTTAATAAACTCCACGTGAAAAATGCGGCGTTATGTTAATCAATTCCAACACATAAAATATACGACGTTCAAAGCAAATTTACTTGTTTCCTGTCAAAAATGTTTCGACATGTACAGTTAAAGTTAAATCTGTACATATTTAAAGGTCTTTCACTTAGTTGACGAAGACACTGAAAATGACATTGACGTTGAAATTTTACTTCTTTTGCAAAATAATTTTCGTTCCATGTTTTGAATTTTTCGCAAGATGAAATATCGTCAAGAATTGATGACTAATTTAATTGTTCTGTTATACGCCGCCCTCTAATAAACCACTCATCTAAAAGTTGCAAAATTTAATAAACACCGCGGCGTTTAGAAGAGCAAATACGGTAGCTGATTTTGTGGCTAAAGTCAAGACGGCGTCGCGAGAAGTGGTACCAACTTAGACTGAAGTAGTAATGTTTTCATAAATGATACTACCATGAAAAATATTAAACTATGTCCTTTCTAATAACATAAAAATATTATAATACCGAGGACCTAAAGCTAGACAGAACTAACATTTAAAATTAAAAATCTGGAGGAAAAATATAGCACTAGCATTAATAAAAATGTTACTGAATCTATTAGCTATGCATAATGGGAATGCAAATATCTTTTGATTGCGATAGGTACATGTCGTATGATGAACACATTTTACCAGTTTTTGCTTCTGTATTCAATCTGTTTTAAAACTGCCAGTAAATCAAATATACCTGAATGACCTCTAGTTCCCCAATTTGTTAGGAGTATCACATCTTTAGGCATCAACTGTTTAGAAAGACCTCAACTGGAACACCGCTCTACATTATTAAATAAGGTGACTAATAAAGCGCTTTTATTGCTCGAGTTCAAGTTCAAGTTTAAGTTCAGGTTTATTCATGATAATTCAATTACAGATTAATTACAACTGTCAAAGCACTGCATATAGCTGATGTTAATCTAGGCAGGACAATGATTTAAATTTGAAATAAAATTATTATATGAGTGACACAATATAGACATAAATATAAACATTATACATCGAAATTTGAAAGAGGTCTTTTGAAAACAATTACTAAAAAAAAAAATAAAATGAAAATTATCTTCGGTTGCTAACAGATAAAATAAATGGATTGATTAGGCTTGGAAAGTAGTTGGATGACATTAGAGACTTCAACATATGATTTTTCCTGTTCAAGAATATGAAAAAGAGTAGACTTGATAGACATTTTGAAATTGAATTTAGATTTATTTCTAGTATCTAGAGGGATTGAATTCCGTAAACGTGCGCCAAGTCTAGAAAAAGAGTTAAGTTGTATGTTTAATCTTGATGTTTTAATATGAAGCTTTTTCATTGTTGCAGATCTTGTTGCATATGAGTGAACATTGCTAACAGGTGTGAAGAGATTACATAAGTTAACGGGAGCATTTTTATGAACAACATCATACATTAAGTTAGCAATTGATTGAAAGTACAGAAAATCCTACCTCGGCCTCTCTTGTCTTTCTTTCTTTGCTAAGGATATCACTCTCCTGGTTTAGTTTCTCTTTCAATTTAGATATCGTTCGATCCTGCACGTGAATAAAGGAACAGTATGCACCTATTATGTAACATATTTAAAACGTAAATTTAAAATTAGAAATCTGCTGTGAAAAGAGCAATCTCACAGGTACACTATATGGCGAACCTTTTCGTCGATTGTTCTTCTTAGCTCTCGCTCTTGTAACTTAGTTTCTTCCAAATCACTTCGCAACTGCGACAATTCAGTCTAGAAAAGAAACGAGAGTCCTTATGGTCATGTGAAAGTTGTAGACATTAAAAATAATACCACCTTCACAAAAATCACTACCTTCAAATGTCTGTATCCTTTTACAAAAAGGATATAATGTAAATGGATTTACATGATATCCTTTACATTAATATTGTTTTAAAATCAACAGAAAGCTAGTTCACTGAGGAGAAGGTAGATAGATCGATAGATCAATACAAAGACCGATATAAAGATAGAAAGACAAACAGACGGATCGATGGATGGATGGTAGCATACATTCATATAAATGAAGGAAAACCTGGTATGAAAAACTTATAGAGAAAGTATACGATCGCTATGCCTTACAGTCTTGCGTGTGGCCACCCCGCATAAGTTTTGTACAAGTTTTTGACAGGTTTCTGACAAGTTTGATGGCTGTTGATTTCCGATGAGCCAATCACATCGTCCGAAAATAGGCAAAGGTCAGAACAAAGTTTTTATCATGCAATCCATCAAACTTGTCAAAAACCTGTCAAAAACTTGTATGAAACTTATTTGGGGTGGCAGCGGTTGGGCGCGCCAGACTGTAACAGTTGGATGCCGCATCAAAATTTAACTTACTATGGGTTAAAATCTTACGTATTCTATAACTAAAACCGGGTTTTTCTAGTTTCCAACTTAGTCTCTTCATCCGATGAAGGGATATGCCAGATTTTGTTGGTGAAACAAAATTACAGTGATCATATCCTTCAAATCCCTCTCGTCACTACAAAACTGAACCTCTACAAAACAGAATGCCTGAAACAAAATTGTAACCATTAATACTAACTCCAAGTTTGGTGAAGTTGTTCGAGAAGCACTTACTTCTTTTTCGTTATTAATCTTCTTTAATTGTTTAACGGAATCGATCAAGTTGTTCATACAGTCCTGTATAATGAATAGACAAGACATTATGTATGATTTGTACAAACAATTTCTACAAAATACAAAATGAACAGAATTCAAGAAAACATACAAAACATGGCAGATATAATGCACCAAAATAGAATCAGACGGGATTGCGTGATTTAAATGTACGTACTGATAAAAGGTTTATGGCACGGTTGAACATTGCAGTATTGACGTAGCTGATTATTAAATCTTTGTTGAATAGTTTTCCATAAAAAAAAACTAGGGAAAGCTGATGTTTCAGTCTTCCAAGACAATCATTTTTTGACATGCTAAATAGCTCTAAACACATTGGATCGAATAAAACACACAGGAGAAAAAAGTAGAAAAAAAACTTGGCACTATAGCTACTAATGGTATCAATGAAAGTTTTTCATTTATCTAAGAGGGCTGGCTGAAAAGTTTTGAGCCTCACTATGAATGAGTGATAGCAAGTCAATGAAATTTGGCATACATGAAGTGCAACTCTTAAGATGTGTAAATGAACCAGAGCTTTGCAGGTATCAAAGTATTTTGCTATTTGTTCCGAGATTTGAAATTTGAAGAGTCGTGGATGATGTCGAAAATGGACAAAACTGAGTACCGTTCTATAATCAAGTATCTAAATTTGAAGGGATTAACTCCCACGCAAATTCATATCGATATGATGGAGAGTTTAGGAGATAATGCTCCTTCACTTGCCACAGTAAAACGGTGGGCATCAGAATGTAAGAGGGGAAGGGATAGTGTTGAAGATGACCCGAGGTCTGGTCGGCCTTCAACTGCCTGCAACCAGGAAAACACTGATCATGTGCACCAGTTGGTGATGGATGATAGACGATTGACTGTTCGCCACATAGCTACCACCATTGGCATCTCACATGAGAGAGTTGAGAAGATTCTGTCAAAAGAACTTGGAATGACAAACGTTTCTGCTCGGTGGGTGCCACGCCTTTTGACCCCTGACCAAAAGCGCACCAGACTGCTCATGTCAAGGGAGAACCTGAAACGTTTTGAAGCAGATCCAGCTAATTTCATGGAGCGTTTTCTCACCCAGGATGAATGTTGGGTTTATCACTTTGAACCAGAAACAAAAAAACAATCAATGCAGTGGAAACAGTCACAATCACCCCCTCCAAAGAAAAGGTCGTCTCATCTGGTGGGAAAGTGATGGCATCAGTTTTTTGGGATGCAAAGGGGGTTGTCTTTGTGGACTACCTTCCAAAGGGCAAAATGATAAATGGAGAATACTATGCCAACTTGCTGAAGCAGCTTCGCCAGGCCATTAAGGCAAAACGCCCAGGAAAATTAACAAAAGGTGTCTTGTTCCATCAGGAAAATACCCCAGCTCACAAGTCAGTCATTGCCATGGCTACAGTGCGTGACTGTGGCTTTCAACTTGTTCAGCATCCACCAAACTCTCCTGATTTGGCACCATCGGACTTCAACCTTTTCCCAAACATGAAAAAACAATTGGCAGGAAAGCATTTTACGGATGATAATCATGTGATATCAGCCGTGGATGCCTTTTTTGAGGAGAAGGAAGAAACCTTCTACACCACAGGGATCCAGGCACTGCAGCACCGCTGGCAGAAGTGTGTAGACCGCTAAGGGGACTATGTTGAAAAATAACTAAGACAGATTCTCATTATCTGCATGCATCATTGTGAGGATCAAAACTTTTCAGCCGATCTTCGTAATTAATATTGACTATCTTTCTACCTTTTACCAATTTGGGTTGGTAAGTTTTCTTCATATCACTGCCCGCCGCCTTTGTCACTGTTCGCATACATACATTAAATTTCCCTGCTAAAAGCCTTTAATTTCTGGCTCAAAGTCTTACATTCTCTCGAGAAGGACTAACGCTGGAAACATCAGCTTTGTGTTTCCGTTTCGGAGATGATCAAACTTTGTTAAACAACGTGCCTATTAATTCTTTTTTTCTCACAAAGTTAAACTAGACGATCTATGATCGCTTACTCGTGCCCTTTGTCAGTGTTTTTACTTAGTCTTAGAACAATGTTGACGTTGCATAAAAATACATACAGTCAACTCTCTTTGAACAACCACTCTCGTAAGCAACCACCTTTTAAATTTTCAGTTTTTGTTTCGAATAATTTCGAAATGTTGAAATTTACACATTTCAACGATGTGCGACACGTCTCCTAAGCCGTTGACATACAAAGCCATACTTCTATTTTAGAATCGAAAGAAACATTACAAAAGTTTCGGTGAAAAAAACAACATTTCCATTATAAGTACAACATAGTCAATAAACATAATTCATTTTGTAAAAATTGGCGTCCAATTACACTTAAAAATGGCCAAACTAGAAACTTTGTTGTGTTGATTTATTTATGTTCACAGAACGTTTACACAGCTCGTTGTCACACACTTCAGTTCGGGCTTTAGTTCCACTCTTTAGTTCATCTAAAAAGTACTTTCTAACAATAAATAAAGCTTTGTGTTTACTTACATATTTTTTTAAGTCACTATCATAAACAAAAACATAATGTTTAGTTTTTCTAAAAAGCGTGAAATACATCTACAGTATATACAATCGAGCAAGCGACAATTAAAACACAGAAATTACATTACCATTACTTTCTTTCAATCTTTCGAATATTCAAAAGCCCGACTTAAAACTCAATGTAAGTAATTAAAATGTTTATTTTTTCGCACCTGACTCGACTGATTCATCCAATTCAACTTCCTGAAGGCTCAGTTTCATCGCGGCTGACTATAGTTACAACTCTTAAAATTCAAATTTAAATGTTCCCGTCATACTAGTTGTTTTTCAGTTGTCAGTAAGGTGTCTTAGTAAAGTTCCCTTTTAGTGTGTTTGAATATTAGCTATTTTTCATAAGAAACTTTGATCTGTTCTTGATTCAACCTTTTACTAACAATGCGAGCTGTAAACAAAGTTTTTTCGAAAGCAAATTCCTCCAAATTTACTTGGTGACCCTGTTTGTTAATCGTCACTTTAATAAAGCAACGCATGTATGTATACCTAAGCAGTCATTGTAATGAAATGATTAGATAGGTGAAACTGAAAATTACTGACATAAATTGCAGCAAACATTCAGCTACCTTGTGGTCTGCAACTATGGTGCAATCGTGAGCCTCCGGCTATTATCGTAAGCGGTATTTCACATGAATTTACGGTCAAAATAAAGGAGAATAAAAATAATATGGAGAAATGGCTTGCAGTTTTAGACTCGTAACCGGTCATAGGCCTGGGCACGAGTAATAAAACAACAATATCCAGTATTTAAGAAAAGCCTATTTCCAATAGGCTTTTAAAATGTCTCGACAATGTCTGGTTAGTGCTTTATGATCTGAATGAGGCTTGAATCCGATTTTTTACAGACCTTGTCCGACTCATTGCGTTTATCCAGGACTGTGATATTCTCTCTCAGTACTGCAATCTTACTTTCCAACACACGAACTTTGCTGATTTCAGTTTCACATCGTGCGTCCCTTTCTTGGAGTTCAGTCTTCAGTCGGACACACTCTTCCAGAGCTAGTACTTCAGTCTGTAGAAAAAGGAATCATACATTGATTAATGAAAAATACAGTTTTATTTTATATATTCAATAGCTTTTCAGTTAACGCGTTGACGGGTTAAAAGATGTCGATTTAAATAGCGTTTTCAACGCCAAAAAGAGTGAGAATACACGCTTATTTTCAGAACCATAAGATTCTCTAAACGCCAATACTCAGTCAAATGACACAAATAACCAATGACGTTCTTGCTTCCGAAACCTCCATTTGTATAGACACACCCCCCGGCCATTTACGATCGTAATGGTCCACTAACCTGTTGACTCTCTGGGGCTAAGAGTCTCACGTTTGTTTCAGTTTGGATCTCTAACTTTTCAAGAGCATTCTGCAAAAATAAGGTACAGAAAGGAAAGAGTTAGTGTGTTAAACAAGGCATGCAAGTAGTTTCTGGATTCATGTTATACATTTGAGATACGGGAACTGACCAAACAAGTAATAATGCAAAAAGAAAACAAATGACAAAATTAAAAACCCTAAATATTTAACCATTAGACCTCGAGGACGATTGGACAACGAGTTAATAGCCAGTGAGGCCGTAAGCCGAATGGGCAATTCAAACTCGTAGTCTATGAGACCGAGAGGTCTAATTGTTTTAGTATAAACCTACTAATCCGTCAAAAAAGGATGTACAAATTAAATTATCGATGAAATCATTTAATACTATAGCAAAACGAGGCTCATTACTATTTTAATCATCTTCGTTTATCGTCCCTAGTTTCCCACTCCTGGGGTTAGACGTGATATGAGTTGCCTCCACTGTTTTCTATCCTCTGCCATATCTTCTGTGATGTTTACCTTTTTGAAGTCTTCTTCCACTACCTTCCTCCAGGTCTTCTTTGGCCTACCTACTGGCCTTCTACCTTCCACTTCTAGCTCCATCGCTCTCCTAAGTATGCTATTCTCATCCCTATGTTTTACATGACCAAACCATCTCAACCTCATTTTCCTTAATCTATGTTCAAGGTTCTCCACCCAACATCTTCTTCTGACCTCTTCATTAGTAATCTGGTCCTGCAATCTTACTCTTGACATGTATCTCAACATTGTACGATCACAGGCAATCCTTACAGTCTTTCCGTTAGGGCCCAAGTTTCCACAGCATACAGCAGTGCAGGCCTCACACACGCACAGTAAAACCTTCACTCATTCCTCTAATGGAATGCTATGGTTTACTAGCAAGCTCACCAATTCCCTTTATTCCATCCCTATAACCCTCCATTTCTATGTTTATGGATTTATACGAGTAACTTCTCCAGAGGTGTCAACTCTCTTACTCTTGTAATTGGCTGGGAACTCTTAATTTTTGGATTCAGCCCCCGTTCTCCCATTTCTAAAACAGAATGACCTGCAAACAGAGAAAAGATATGCAGTTTTCCGCTCAAATGTCTTTTACAACACTTAAGAAGAGATTAGCTAACAGACATTTTGGCACATCCGCAAGTAGCTTTTCACAAACATCTTTTACCGTAATATAATTCAATTTAAGCTCTGTAACTGATTTATAAAGCAGAATGGAAATAGCTCCTAACACCAATTTTAAATATAGATAATTTCCTTGCATTGCATGCCAATTCTGGAATGATTATTTCCCCTCATACATCATCATCCATCATCATCATTATCATCAGTCATCAGCAACATCATCAATCATCAGCACCATCATCATCAGCAGCAGCAGCACCATCATCATCGTTATCATCAGTCATCAGCAACATCATTATCATCATCAATCATCACCATCATCATCAATAGTCATCATCAATCATCATCAATCATCAGCACCATCATCATCAATCATCATCAGCAGCAGCACCATCATTATCATCAATCATCAACACCATCATCATCATCAACAGTCATCATCAATCATCATCAGCAGCAGCACCATCATCATCTTCAGTCATCAGCACCATCATTATCATCATCAGCACCATCACTATCATCAGTCATCAGCACCATCATTATCATCATAAGCAGCACCATCATTATCATCATCAGCACCATCATTATCATCAATCATCAACACCATCATCATTAACAGTCATCATCAATCATCATCAGCAGCAGCACCATCATCATCATCTTCAGTCATCAGCACCATCATCATCATCAGTACCATCATTATCATCATCAGCACCATCATTATCATCAATTAACACCATCATCATCAAGTCATCATCAATCATCATCAGCAGCAGCACCATCATCATCATCTTCAGTCATCAGCACCATCATTATCATCATCAGCACCATCATTATCATCATCAACACCATCATCATCAATCATCATCATCAGCAGCAGCACCATCATCATCATCAGCAGCAGCAGCACCATTATCATCAATAGTTATCATCATCATCAACACCATCATCATCATGATCATCGGTACCATCATCATCAATCATCAACACCACCATCAATAATCATCATCAATCATCACCACCACCATCATCATCATCATCATCAGTACCATCATTATCATCATCATCATTAATACCATCATTATCATCATCAGCACCATCATCATCATCATCATCAGTACCATCATTATCATCATCAGCACCATCATCATCAATCATCATCATCAGTCATCAGCAACATTATCATCATCAATCATCAACACCATCATCGTCAACAGTCATCATCAATCATCATCAGCAGCAGCACCATCATCATCATCATCTTCAGTCATCAGCACCATCATTATCATCATCAGCACCATCATCATCGTTATCATCAGTCATCAGCACCATCATTATCATCATCAATCATCATCACCATCATCATCAATAGTCATCATCATCAATCATCATCAGCAGAAGCACCATCATCATCATCATCTTCAGTCATCAGCACCATCATCAGCACCATCATTATCATCATCAACACCATCATCATCATCATCATCAGCAGCAGCACCATCATCAGCAGCAGCAGCAGCAGCACCATTATCATCAATAGTTATCATCATCAATCATTAGCACCATCATCATCAATAGTCATCATCATCAACAGTCATCATCATCAATCATCACCACCATCATCATCATCCTCATCATCAGTACCATCATTATCATCATCAGCACCATCATCATCATCATCAGTACCATCATTATCATCATCAGCACCATCATCATCAATCATCATCATCAGCAACATTATCATCATCAATCATCAACACCATGATCAATAGTCATCATCATCAATTATCAGCATCAGCAGCAGCAGCACCATCATCATCAATCATCGTCATCATCATCAGCACCATCATCATCATCAATCGTCATCATCATCAATCATCAGCACCATCATTATAATTATCATCATCATCAATAATCATTATCAATCAAATTCATCATCACCATCATTAGTGTTGTAATCTTTATAATTATAATCTTCTCTGTCATCATCTTTATCATCATCATCTTTATCATCATCATCTTTATCATCATCAACATCGTCATTTTTATTATCATCATTGTAAACATCAACAACGACAACATTAAATTTTTATTAGAGATGCTACCTCACTTATTAAGTACCGGAGTTGATATTTTTGAAACCTCATGGCAAAAAGTGTTGATGAAACATTCACCGTAGGGGCCTAAAGCACATATTTCAATGATAAGGAAGAGGAGG
>JANCMA020541849.1:0-10211 GCA_024336925.2 Zoanthus solanderi
ATATAATAATAATGATAATATCATAATGATATAATAATAAATAATATCAATATATTTATTATTAATAATAATAGTAAAAAATGACTTTATTTAAAGAGGGTAACACATAACAGTTTTACAACTGATGACCTATCAGCTCTCTATTAAACAGTCTATTTCTAGTTGTCACTCAGCTAATTTTAATTGTTTTCGATTTCATTGTCTTTAAAGTATATCAACAAAGGAGGAGTGTATATTCATTGGGGTTTCCTGTTCCAGAGTTGAACTTAAAATTATGATGGGCAGTTATTCGATGGGGGGAGTTGGTTTTTCATGTAAGCTACTCCGAGTTTGTAGAATGCACTGCCCATTCAATGTAAAGAGACTGGTTCATTAGTGTTTTTTTTGTTATTAATGTAATTTTTAAGTGAATTTTGTATTTTTATTTTGTATATTTGTACAAAGTGCCACCAAGCCGCTAGTGATACGGCATTACATGAATCTTATATTTTATTATTTTAAGTAGTTGAGAAGATCTTAATCACACCAGCATTGAAAAATTGTGTTTTCCCTACTGCAGTGATCAACCCAGAGTTGATTAAACTACGTGCTAGTGTATTGCTCTGATGAGGGGCTAATGCTCAAAACAGCTTGGTGCTTTCCCTACCGTGATGATCAAACTTTTCAACCTAGAGTTGATTAAACCACACGCTAATCATTTTTCCTTTTCCTAGAACAAGTCTGCCAATAGGGACTATGAAATTAAATTGAAACAAAGGGATACTACTTTTCTATATGCTCAAACATTGAGCAAAGGAAATATGCACTAATACACATTGATCTAAATGTTGAGATCCTAATAAGAAAAGACTTTTATGGTCAAAATCTTTATCAAAATGTAAGAAATCTTGTGATAACCTCAAAGAATTTGAACAGTAGTTTTAATTTTCTAAATTTATATTAAACTCAAATTTCATTTCATCTTCCCTTGACATCACTGCTGCCCTATTTGCATTGCTTATCAATGTCAAAAAATTCGAGCTTTTGGTATCCAGATTTTATATGGGAAGTATACAATATTTTTGCCCTAATGAAAACTACATACTACTAATACAAAAAAATTGGCTTCACAGTTTTTTTTATGCTAAGCATAAGAAATGTGCCCTTTTTCGTCAGTCCATTTTATTCAGGGCTCATTGCTGCACCATTTTTAAAAGCAAGCAAGTGTGCAATCTTTGCACAGCTGTTAAAATGTCTGACTTCTGGCAGAAAATCCCAGGCTTTATTTCCAGTTTTCTCAAGGGTCAGACACTTTGCTTTGCTGTTTGTCTTATTTTACTGTATACCAGAGTTTAAAGAACTCACAATCTTGTTGATTAAGCAGGGATGTTACTGGGGTGAGTGTTTTTATTTTATTTTTTTGGATTCAGCGCAAAGCGCTAGGTACAAAAACAATAGGACTCATAGTCTCCTACTCGGTTAAGCCCAGCGCAAATGGTTTCAACATTTGCCTAAACATCTATTCTATTTTATCGAATGCTGTTCACAAAAGTTAACGATGTTTAACAATGGTTGGGCAAATGCTTTCAACATTTGTTTCGGCTTTGCTTGAAAAAAAAAATTGTTAGAAGTCGGTATTCAGTACCCGGCTTACTAGTTTAGCATGTGTTTATTTGTTTATTATGTTGAAAGACCTGCAAAACTGGCTTCAACAACCTTTAACATTTTGAGAAAAAAAAGTTGAAAGAACATTGAAGCAAAGTTTAAACCCTTTAAAACTCTTTTGACATCCTTTTGACTCTGTTTCAACATGTTTGAAGGGGGTAGCAAACGGTTTCGACATTGCTTTTCGATAAAATGAAATTGATGTTGAAGCAAATGTTGAAACCATTTGCACAGGGCTATACAGTCTGTCACTTGGGGCATTTTTCCATATAATTGTAAACTGATTGATGCAGTCCGTTTGTTGTCTAAGTTACAGGACCAACACAATATAGTACTTTTGTTTTGTTGGTGTAACTGTAAAAGACCACCTATAGACAATTTATCTGCTGTGTCAAAGAAGGTTGTAAAAACGTGCTAGCTCGTTTCATGGTTGTGATTACAAACAAAGCCCTAAAACTTTGAACTTATCTTTTTAATCGTTTCAGCCCAGCCTTTATGTCAGCATCTAAATTCTCCTTAAATAATAATAATAATAATAATAATAATAATAATAATAATAATAATAATAATAATAATTTCTAATTCATATAGTGCTTATCCAAATCTCTAAGCACTTTACAGGTAACAACTGATGGTCTTAGATAGTCAGCAACAGCAGCTCACATCTTTGAAACATTAAGAAATTCCCTGGATGTAACCGACAGGCTTCAAAACTGGGATTTTATACTTCCCTGCTCTTTTTGACAAGTGCATGGGTTCTTTTTAGCCCCCCAATAGAAGATTGAGAGAGTGGACAATGTCCTTATCTGAAAAGACACAAAAGTCTAACTATTTGCAGATGTTAGAGCAAAGGCAGCACCTTCTCAATTATTTTAAGACCCTGAGTGTTGGTCCGGCCAGGAATCGAACCCGAGCCTCTCACACAGTTGATTGGTGCATTACTAACTTGGGTAACCAGGCAGTGGTATGTACAAAGTTAAAAATGTGATATATGTGACATGGGAATTGATCACAGAAAACATACACATAATAGATTATAAGAGAACTAGATGATTGTTCAAAAAAAATTACCAATTAGTTGGGAGAATTCGCTGATACTTCACTTGGTTTACTTGGGGCTGAACTAATTAAATCGAGTGTGACACTGATTCCAAGTCAAACAATTTGCTGTCAAATAAACTGTTTTTGCTGTTTAACAAAACTTCTTCCCCTTGCTAAGCTAAATCCTTTATGACCTAGTTGCCTATGGAGCTGGTGCTTATCTCTGGTTTCTGTAGTATTAAGCAGATGAGAGTCTTTGACTCCCCCTGGATGGGACACTAATCCATCACAGGTTAGCTCCCAGCAGATGCTGGTACTCATTTACCTTCCCAGAAGGACAGAAAGCTTAGCAGGAAAAGTTCGCACAAATATTTGAATCTCAGGAAAGCTGAGGATCAAACCAGGGACCTTGTGGCTAGAAGGCAGAGATCTTACCAACTGCGCCAACCGCCCCCACTCTTCTCTCTTGCATATTGCTGTAAAATAAATCATTTTTTCTGGGTGGATGGATTCATTGAAGTTTCCTTCAAACCTTTGAACTGAATCAAAAACAATTAAAACACAGTTTCTGAAACAAATCTTTTACTGAACACTCCTTATTAACAAATACTATGTATTGAGTCTAAAAGTTGTTGCGACGCTGCTTTGAGATGTTTTTCCTATCATGAGACTGTTTTAACCTTCATTACTCTAGGGTAAGGAGGCTCAGCTGGTAAGATTTGTGTTGTTGCCATAAGATCCCTGGCTCAATTTCAATCTTTGTGTGGCCTTTTTTACCAATGCTAATTCAGTTTTTCATTCTTCTGCCATTAGTAAATGAGTTTCAGCATCTGTTGGAGCTAACCTTTGAGGGATTATTGTCCCGTCCAAGGGAAGTCAAAGACTCTCATCCACAGTGGAGACTGGAGATAAGTACCAGTTCCAATGAGGCTCAGAAAAAGATTTAGCTTAGCTACCCCTTAAAATAACAGAAGTCTTCTCGGAAGAGCTAAAATTTTCAAGGCTTTAGGAATCTTCCTAGGATGGTCAGCATTTGGTGGTCACTAACCTTACTCTTACCTCCCCCACCCTCCCCCCCATCCTTCCTCCTCAGACTAAATCTTGGAATAACTCTGGCTTGACAATGAAGTATTTTTGCTGTAACTGAAGGAGAAAGTCACCCCAGAATTACCATGAAATTGGGGAACCCAGTAAGCATATCGAAAATTGGTGGACAACCCTTCATTTAATAAGCCACTTTTTAGTGTTTTTGATAGAGAAAGTATTTGGAAAAGTGAAAATTTTTTGTTGATACAAGTTTTATTTAAAGACTAAATTTTTGGAATTGTCCTAAACTTTGACACTTCATTTCAGCCCATAATGGAGAATTTCTTTTTGCAAACATAACATGACTTTGTTGAGAGTCTGATGGTCAGATCATGGATATTTCCAGTTATGCAAAATACCACAAACAGTTTGCTTGAGTTGCAACACTGTTTGTGTTAAAAAACCAAAACATTTATCTGCAGGAAATTTATCTTGATTCTCAACTTAAGCTTACCTTATAAAATATGCTTTTAAATGTTGAAAAAATTGTAATCAAATCATTGTCAAATCTTTCTCAAACAAATATTTAGCGATTTTTTGTACATTTCTCATTTCTGAGTTTGGAAATTGGAAAAAAGAGTGAAAAAATGAACTAGCCATGTCATGACTTCATGCAATGTGTATCACTTTGTTTTCTAGGTTTGCAATGATTGAACTGGGCTCAGACACATCTGTTCGCTTAGTCACTGACAAGTTGCCACAGCTGTAAGTATTTTAATAGTGTTCCATGACAAAAAAATCACGCTTGCAGGCTTTTCCTAAGTTGGTAAGATCTCTGGACTGCCAAATAGGATGCTGCAGGTGTAACCCCACCAGTGCCCTTGAACAGTTGAATGGTCAGTTTATAGAGTTTCGTCAACTGGTTCAAAAGTTAGAATGAATAACACCAATCATTTCTACTCTTAAGACAACGGTTTCATCAGCTGGTTCAAAAGTTAGAATGAATAACACCAATCATTTCTACCCTTCAAGACAAACAAAATGAATGGTCACTTTATAGTCAACTGATTCAAAAGTTAGAATTAATAACACCAATCATTTCTAATTTCTACTCTTCAAGACAAATAAAATAGTCACTTTATAGGGTTTTATCAACTGGTTAAAAAGTTAGAATGAAAAGCAAAAGTTAAACTAACAGCGAAAAGGTCCCAAGTTGAAAATTGAAATTTTGTTTAGCTGACTAATTAATTAATTTATTAAAATGATTTAATAAACAATTATACTCAACAGGGAATTGAATGGGCAAAACCCTGTTGTAACTCCAGCTACCAAGATCCATTTGCAGCAATTTGAGTCACAATCTAGAAAAAGTAAGTTCCAAGCCTTGAGTGATGTTAACATTAGCTGCATAATGGAACCAATAAACTGAGATTTATAGTAATAATCATTTGGTATTGATCTAATCCTATTAATTTGAAACTTTAGATAACCCCCCAGGCCCAGGTCGTGAGGGAGACTTTAGGTCTGATGGTGGGGGCTATGGTGGGCCCCCCGGTCGTGGTGGTTATGGATTTAACAGAGGTGGGTACAGAGGCCGAGGTGGCCGAGGATTTGGACCTCGGCCTGGGATGGGTCGAGATTTTGAGCATGGAGAACATTCAGAGATGGGTCGTGGAGGACCTTGGATGGGTAAGATACTCTTAGAATAGTTCTTAATAAAACTATTAAAGTGCAGCAAAGGCTGGAAAAAGGCATTACTTAATTCAAAAGACATTATTTAATTTAGAAGACATGATTTAAATATTCCAGATTGAAATCTTCTTTTCAAGAAGTACTGTAAGGAGTTTATGACACTAAATTGAGTGTTAGCACTTTGTTAGAGCTGTTGTTATTTAGACACTCGAAATTGAAACAACAGACCCATTTCATGATTTAAGATATTGTCTTGTCTGTATTCAAGTTTTCCCACCCAGCCTCATTTTGAGTAACACATTCTTTTAGTTTTAAAGCACGTGAACTAGGCTTGGTGCAAGAATATATTAGCCGTGAAAAGGTCTATCATGATTTTTGTTTTAAGTAGTGGGAAGAGCTGTTATCCTACTTGTAGTAACTAATTTAGATAACTCAAGGTTGAAATATTTATAGCTGTAAAAGTAGTGCAAGGATCTGACAGATCTAGTTTTACCCCTTGAAAGACTTTCTGGCAGAGTGTTTATTACAGTATTTGACAGAAGTTTGCAGAGGGGGAATGTCAGGTGTGAATGACCCCCCTTTTGAATGTCAGGAAAAAGAAAGTCTCCTTTAACTTTCAGAAGAAATCCTTTTAGAATTATCTCAGTCAATATTCTCATCCTCCAAACTTTTATTACCGTATTTGACTGAAAAAGTGCTTTCCCCCCCCCCCCCCCATTCCCCTACAGCAGTAAAATTTCTCAAGAAATTATGTCCATGGCTCCCTCTAGATTACTTGCACATTTGGCACTTGAAGACTTCCTATCCTTCAATTAACCCCCTCTCAAAGTGTCCTGGTGATGCCTATGAGTTTTTGAGGTTGAATCGATTCAAACATTTTATCTAACCAGGGCTTGCAGAGTTCATGGAAAACCTGGAAAATGAGTGTCAGTCAACTAGCTGTATAATCACTTGAACTCTTTTTGCTGTTGATAACCTTGTATTACCCATATTGATCCTAGGACCAGGGGGAATGGCAGGTGGACCAAGACCTCCCCCACCAGGAGTACCACCATACAGTGAACATCGTCCTCCCTACCCTCAAGGATTGCCAGGAATGCCACCTGACAAACCAATAGGTGCCATTCCTCCACAGATGATGCCGGTAAGTTGGTTTACATAACCCCAATCATTTCTACTCTTCAAGACAAACAAAATGAATGGTCACTTTATAGGGTTTCATCAGCTGGTTCAAAAGTTAGAATGAATATCACCAATCATTTCTACTCTTCAAGACAAACAAAATGAATGGTCACTTTATAGGGTTTCATCAACGAGTTCAAACATTAGAATGAACAACACTAATCATTTCTATTGTTCAAGACTGAAACAAAATGATCACTTGATAGGGTTTCATCAGCTGATTCAAAGGTTAGAATAAATATCACCAATCATTTCTACTCTTCAAGAGAAACAAAATGAATGGTCACTTTATAGGGTTTCGTCAACTGGTTCAAAAGTTAGAATGAATAACACCAAGACAAAAAAAAAAAACGAGTAAAATAACATTCATAAACTGTTTCGAAACTGATGGATACCGCCAATCATTTTTATTCTTCAAGAACTGTATATGACCTATCATTTAACATTGTTGCAAAATCCTGTTGGTTCAAAAAACGAAAACTAAACAAAGTATTTTTAATTTCAAGAGAACTGAAATATTATTTATATTACAAAAATATCCGAACTCACTACTTACTTCTTTGCATTTCAGAATTGCTACACAATTTTTCGTTTGTGCTTTCAAACCGGAATCGCTCTGCATCCCAACGGTTATTGCGACCCTTCATAACCGACCTCATATTTCGACTATCGTTAACAATGGATTGATTAGCCTGGAACGGACAGACGACGCATAAACTGTTTAATGAAAGGAAAAACAAAAGGTTTAACACAAACAAACAGTCTACTCGGGATTCAATAAAGATCACAGAAATTTCTCGAACCGAATCAGTCAATCATCTTCTTTCTAAAGTCATGCCCTTTGAATATTGAAAATGTCAACAATCGATGGACAATGGGTATCTTTTCAAAGTTTAAGTAATTATATTAGGTTGAACGGCTACTGAAAGAAGTGTTTAAAAAAACTCACTGGCCCTAAAGGCTTTCTTAATGACACATTCCTAACCGCACCTCTGTAAAAGCATATAATTTTATTTTTTCAATAGTCTAAAAAAAAACATTAAAAGCGTAAAATTTTATATACTTGTTCTTTGTTCTGACTGATTAAGAATAAAATAATAAAATGGCTAATTTAAAACAGTTTGCAAGTAAATAAATCGAACAAAAAACATGCTATTTTAACCAACTCTTAAGTTGAAAATTTGATCATCATCGTCAGAAGAATACGTGCATCGCAGAATAAGTTACTAGGCGAGCCACCAGTTGCTCTGACGGTGGGTTAACGCTCGAATCGTCAGCTACTTACTCTACTGACGGTTATGATCAAATATTTCGGCCTGGAGTTGATCAAATCAGCAACAGTTGCTCTGACGAAGGACTAACGCTCGAAACATCAGCTTCCTACTCTACTTACGGTAATGAGCAAAACATTTCATACTAGAGTTGATTTTAAATCAGCAACAGTTGCTCGGACGAAATTTAAGGACATAACTACTTATTGCAATGATTAAACGTTTCATGTTAGCTTTAGAGTTGATTAAGTTAACAACAGTATTTCTGACGGAGGTCTAAAACTCAGAACTTCGGCTTTGTACTCTACATATCGCAATGATTAGACGATTAAAGTTAGAATTGATTAAAATAAATCTGCAACAGTTATTATATATGAATGTAGAATCTTTTTGTCAGAAAGACTTGCAAAGACAGATCTGACAGCGTGAGTTAGAGCTGTT
Source organism: Zoanthus solanderi (assembly GCA_024336925.2). Lineage (NCBI taxonomy): Eukaryota > Metazoa > Cnidaria > Anthozoa > Zoantharia > Zoanthidae > Zoanthus > Zoanthus solanderi. The sequence goes on from JANCMA020541849.1 coordinate 8,298, forward strand.
TATACAATATTTCGACTGGCCAAAACCTGATGAAGACTGGTAATGGCCAGTCGAAATATTATATAAGCAGCCCTAACTCAAGTTGTCAGGTCAGTTTTGCAAGTCTTTTTGAGATCGTATGATCCAACGTTGGTATGTGTATTGGTCATACACGGTTTTGCACTGGTTTTTTGGCTTTTTAAAATATTTAATTTACTCTGTGACGAAGGGTTACGCTCGAAAGATCAGCTTTTTGCTCTATAGTTACGATGATGGTTCAACTTTTTAACCTAGAGTTGATTAACTCGCCTGTTTCATTTAATTACTCGCCGATGCACATCAATAAGCTTTTTTAAAACAGGCTAATCAACAAAAGTTTTTAAAAAGCAAGCCGTTTTTATGCTCGAATGCGTCAGTAATTACTAATTGCCCAAGTAACCTCGAGAGACAAGAACGTTTTAATTCAATCTACGGATAAAAGGTATTTTTTAAAGGGAGGTTAATTCATTTTCAACATGACTTCTATTCTGTTCCGGGAGTAAAACCCTACAAATGACATTAGACGCTTAATTTGAAACTATAAACAGAATGTGAAACTGAGCCGATAGGAAACACCTTATCAGTACAAAATTCATTTCAGTGTGAAGACAATTATCACGCGATATGAAACAGCAGGGGATATCTTAGCCGTCTGATCTAATCTTGATAAAAGGGTCATCAAAATGCCTCAATTTCTATTGTATACGTGCATCTTAGAGTAGAAAATAGGCGAACATTTGTTTACACTGTTTGCCTCTTCACCATACGTGCTAAAAAGGAAGAAACAGCTATCCATTGCTGCTTACTTTAGGCTGCTTCGTTTTCCAACGTCCCTTAGAACCTTAGAACCTTAGAACCGATTTTAGTCGCTTCAGGTTAGATACTAGCACGCATGTGCAATCTATACTTGACATTTTCAGTCTTCGGCTCAATGTCGTACCTTGAATTCTCGTCCCCAACTGCGCATGCTGGCTTGAGGAGACGAGAGGCTCTCGAGGAGCGATTTCTATTGGTTTACGAAAAGTAATGCATATCACCGGAAGTAGCCCTAGGAGCAGCGATGCAAATAATGGCACAGGTAGCCCACGCTCCCGTCACGATATTTGAATGCCAACCGACCTTATAAAGCAAATGTATGGGAAATTTTAATTTTGTAAATTGCTGCTACGAAATGAAATATAATCGTTCATGCAAGGGGAATTGATCCCTAAAAGCAAATTTTTTTCAATAAAATCATTAAAGGTGTGGAAACCGTATTTAAAAGTTTTTTCCTCGTTTCGCGCTGATTTTCCGAGAAATTCGAGTGTAAAACACGTAAGGCACCGCTTTGTACCGGCGGCTCAGAAATAGAGAATCAGCGGAGTAAGAGTGAGGTTATATGACGTCAGATATGGGGAAGATCTTTAGATATGTTTTAAAATCTTTAAAGGTTCAACATTGAAGCGAGACATCGCACACAATTGCAATATTCTCTTTCACTCTTGACTACGTACACAAGCTTATGACAACTATAACAGTACAATTGCTCGCTCGCTTCCCCATAACCTACGTCATACATTACCTTCGTTTACCGCTGACAAGTTGAGAAGCGCTCACGCTCAACGATCCCAGATAGCGCGAAACAAACACATTCAAACTAGAATTTCTTGGAAAATCAGCGCGATACGAGGAAAAACTTTTAAATACGGTTTCCACACCTTTCAGGATTTTATTTAAAAAAGGTTGATTTTAGGGTTCAGTTCCTCTTTCTTTCAAGTTATAAAATGCATACCAAAATGTTTATATCCGCTATCTGTGTTCTGTTTTTGATAAATTTTATTTTAAAATACGTACAAAGCATTCTCTGTCGTTAGTTGTCATCCATTTCATGCACTCGCGATCATTAATCATTTTTCT
>JANCMA020541950.1:0-10210 GCA_024336925.2 Zoanthus solanderi
TGTGGATAAAATATATTAAAATGCATAAACTCGCTAAAAGTACGAACAATGAAAAAACAATGCCTATTGTTCTATGAATGGTTTATAAATGTCCGGAATTTTAATAAAATCGTTTCCAGAGTTCTTGTCTTTAAAAGAATGCCACGCTTCTAAAAATAATTGTTTATGAAAATTTAGTTCTTGTGTGACAATGGAGCCGTTATCAAAGTCCATGTTATGGCCAGTATGAAAAATAAACTCTACATTTTACGATAAGATTCCATACTTTAACCTTTTTATTTTAAGGAAATTATAATATTAACTGAAAAAGCTTAAAATACTAACTTTAGGAACTTTTCTGGAGTTAAAAATCATAGTTAGTCCCCTCCACTAACTATGTAATTTTACAGGAAGGTCACGTCTATATTGTGAATTATGAAATTCTGGAAGGTTTAACAATTCTTGAAAATCGTTATATTTGCCAACCATTTGGATTGTTATATGTAAACAAATCCGGAGACCTGGTACCTATCGCCATTCAGTTTTTTCAAACTCCAAGCGAACAAAACCCCATCTGGACGCCTAACGACTCCGAATATGATTGGCTTCTGGCAAAGATGTGGCTTCGAAATGCAGACATATCAGTTCATCAGGTTTGTGATAAAACAGAGTTTATTTTGAAAGGTAACACATTCGTAAAGGTTCACTAATTGCACAACAGGAACAATAAAATAGTGTTTTAATGATAGCGACGTAACCGGCGCGGTTTTTAAGGACACAAGATTCTGGGTTCGATCCCCAGCCCTGCCAATATTTGAATCTTTGTGCAACCTTCTTTTTCGCCAAAGCTTACTCGGCTTTCAATTTTTCGACGTCGATAAATGAGTACCAGTATCTGCTGGGAGCTAATCTACGATGGATTAGTGTCCCGTCCAGGGGGAGTCAAAGACTCTCGTTTGCTTAAAACTACAGAAACTGGAGATAAGCACCGACTCCATGGACCGCTAGGCTTCAGTGGAGGAGGATTTGCTCAATGAATAATTAGAACAATGCCATTTTTTATTTACTTGAAAATACTCCTATCTTCTTTTAAGGTTTTCCATTACATTCCATCAGAGGATTTATTTGAGAAAATAAACACTGCTTTCTATTATGATGCGATAAAACATATACAAATTTAGACGTTTTTTAAGTTCTAAATCCTTCAATATAGTTTGGTAATACGAGTTAGATTTAGGTTGAATCTTTGAATATCTAAAGTTGTTTTTTTTTTTTTCTACTGGAAGAAAAAGAGATGATAATGACGAAGGACCGAAGAATGGGATACCACCATGATGTACTAAAATTCATTCTACATGCATCAAAAATTGCTATTAATTCGTACGAGTCTGATAACAATGTATTTTGATATATCTGTGTGATTTTATGTTTAGATGATAATCCATCTAGCATTGACCCATCTGTCCATGGAACCAGTGGGCGTGGCAACCTGGAGGAATTTACCCTTACTGCATCCGTTGTTCAAACTTCTCTCTCCACATGTGCGTTCTGTGATGGCCATTAACACCCTCGGAAGGATGGAACTTATTGTTGAAGGAGGTAAGTTTTCCAAAGCTGTTTTTTGTTTTTTTCTGGCCCCTGATAACTTATAAGAAACACAAACTGGTACTGCAATTACAATAGCTTTGAAAAATTCCAGGGTCAATTGGCTGTATTCCAGATTTATCAACTAGTTGAAGGGATTTAAGGTTACATCACCTGGGTGAATGAATACCAGAGATCTGTGCCGTGAATGTTTGAAGCAAGCTGCATGTTTTAAATCTAAATTAGGAATTCCAAATTGAAATGATCGATTCGTTAGTTTCCGGACTGCGCCTCATAGTGAGGTGAATTTAAGAGATATAGAGTTTTTAATGCTAGATCTTTAATTCATAGCCTAGTATCAGTGATGCTAGGGAGAATGTGAAGTGAAATCTAAGTGAACTAATGCCCAGCGCACTCTGGTGAACTTTGAGCACGCACTTTTTATTCGTGACAAGTTGGATCGACAATATCTCCTAGTGTTCTGGTTACATTTTTTTATTTTTAGGTCACTCTTGGCAGGTATACCAAATAGTGATCATGTTTAATATTTTTTTACAAAAAAATCCTTATGTACGGAGAGCAAAAGCAAAGTGCATGCATTTTAACAGAAAGTAATAGGCCTGCGAGCTATTGACTAAACAACATGGCGAATCGAAATTGTGAATTTCTGACAACAAATTTTATTTCCACTCATATCAGACAGCGATACAAAGACAAGTAGATAGTATAAATTACGTGAGTGTTGGTGTTCTCGTATCAAATTCACAGACACCTTGCGGTGGCATTTTTAAAAGCCGCAGTTTTGTCCATAACTGGTTGCCTTCAAATACGTCCAACGTGTCCCTACTAACAAAAACAGTAATGTTTCATCACTGTCTGAGAAATTATTTTCGTATAGCAAATCCGCCATGTTGTTTGGTCAATATCAGGCATGCCTATGTTTTTCTGTTAAAGTGCAGTTTCTTTTTACTCTCCGAACATGAGGACTTTTTGTGTCCATCCAGCTTGTCACGTAAAAACAAGTGCGCGCTCAGTTCGCCAGTGTGCGCCGGGTTTTAGATTATGAAATTTACTAAGTAGTAAAATCTTGAGCGGAATCCGAAAACTTGGATTTGAAGCTTAAAAAATAATTATAAGACTCTTTGGATTCCAGATCATTTTGCATGAGGCAAATTCAAAATATTGTGTTTTTACTTCACTTTTCATTTGCGTGAAATTAGTGACTGTTCATTTTAGGTATCACAGAAAAGACGCTGGGTGTTGGTGGAGCCCACATTCAGTTGATACAAAAGTACTACAAATCGCGATTAACTTGGGATGCTTTTGACCTTCCAAGCTCCCTTAAGAAGAGAGGTGTGGATGACCCTGAGAAACTGCCTTCGTATTATTACCGGTAAGATAAAAACTTATTTGAGATTGAAGAATCCTAAAGCCTCTTGTGGAAAGATTGTTATCTTCTGATGTGTGGGTTCTTTCAACATGTTCTAATACACATCCGACAAAGCTTGTTATTTGATAATTTTGATATTTTATCAACAATAAAATGTTTACGAAAATATTACATAATACCTTGGAGAAAGGAATTTCATCTTTTTAGTTGCACTACAAGTGTTTCTAACTTCTAAAAATCTTTCCAACTGGAAAATCTCCTATAGATGTGATTATCCTGAATCCTCTGTATACAATTTCACAAAATCATGCTTCTCTTTGTTGAAAGTTGCATATTGTCTTTTTTTATATAAAGTACATGTATCCATTAATAACAATAACTACAACAATATCGTCTTTTATTGATTTATTGGCACTTTGAAAACATTTAGTTTACATCAGTGGGTATCCAGTAAATGTAAATTGAGTTATAGTTTGAGGTGTTACAAAGCCTCACATATATTGCTGTTTGAAGTCTACATCGCCTAAAACGAATGTTTCTTAACACTGTGCAAATCTTTCAAATTGGTACCTTAACAGAGACGACGCACTGCGACTGTGGCAAGCCATAAATGAGTTTGTTGGAGGCTACGTGTCCTTTTATTACGTCACTGATGACAATGTTTCAAGGGACCTCGAACTCCAAGCATGGGTTCAAGATCTTCATGACAATGGCTTTCCTGTTAGAGATGGGGACATAGATCATGGATTTCCATCATCATTAAACTCCCTTGGCGAGCTTGTGGAAATGTTAACCCGCATTTTGTTTACTTGCTCTTGCCAACACGCAGCAGTAAATTTTCCACAAATGCCAATGTATTCCTTTATTCCAAATTATCCAAACATTATGTGCCAGCAGCCGCCAACTGAAAAGGGAGTCGTGAACCTAAAATTCATCATGGAGACTTTACCAACAAAAAGAATGACCGGATGGCAAATCGCCACTGTATATACTCTCACGCAGTTTGCAGATGACGAGGTGTGGCCTAAATATTATAATGTTATCAGTTTTATTGCAAAAAGTATTTGTAGAAAGGATATTACATATATTATTTCTTTGCTTCGTCTTTTTCAGCTAAGCAAAAAAATAAAAAAAAACAAACATCTTACATCAGTAGTTTCTTCAGATTTATATTGAAATGGTATTTAAGGTTGTAGCCTAGCTGTAAGAAGTTGAAATTCTAATGCAATGATGAGAAAATAATTTTGAGTTGCTCTTTTATAATTTGATTTACTCAATGGCGTGCGTGGTTGGTGCAGTTGGTAAGATCTCTGCTTACCGACCACAAGGTTCCCTGCCTGAAAATAATTAAATTCAATTTTATTTCTATTATTATGCAGCGTTTCCTTGGAGATTACACTGAACACAATTTTGATGAAGCCGTATACCCAGTGATAGAGAAATTCCAAAACAAGCTCCAGGAAATTTCTGATGCCATTAAAATACGCAATGAATCTTTGGAGGAACCATACATCCATTTGTTACCGGAGAGAATTCCTTCAAGTGTTGCAATTTGAAAGGGATAAAACAATTTTTTTTAAAGTCAGACGAATAAATCAAGTGAGGCCAAATATGCTACAATAATTTAGTTTAGTTTTCCATGCTTTCGCCGATGATGCCGTTATTCCATACTTTTATATTACGAGCAAACGTGTAAGCCGATGTCTTTATGACACTGTGCTACTTAAGGACAACATCCAACGCTTGATGTTTTTTTCATTATCCAGCAAGGGAAAAGATTTCTTCCCTCGTTGCTATGGGAACTACACTGAAGAAATTGCGAAATAACCAATTGTTTGTTCAACTTGTTTGCCTTTTTCGCAGTGTCCTCATTTCAACAGAAACTTAAGCAGTGATAATTTTAATTAATTCCAAGAAATAATCAACAAATATGGGTACAAGAATTGTTTCACGTCTCCCTTTGATTGACTACTTTGTTTTTCTATGTATATGCTTGAAATGGTATCTAAACGGTCGCTCATGAAACCCAATTTTCCTTCATTTCCGTTTTGATAAACAAGCCTAAACGGAAGGGTAAAAAAGAGAAAATTTATAAAATACGAAGTATGTGTTTTCAACATCGTTCCCAGGGCTTTTTAGTCCCTATATTGGGGGTAAAGCCCTGGGAACAAGGTTGATACGTTTTCAAAGAAAAAGCTGTGGTAGCCCATAGAAATCCATCAGGTTGAACCGAGATTAAAGTTAACATGAGTCATTGAGCTGTCATAAGTCAAAACTTTTTACCTAAGAACAAAGAAAACACCGGTAAACGTAACCCTAAAGCCAACCCTAATCCTAACCTTAGGCGAAAAATTGGTTTCTGACTCCAAGTGAAAGAGGAAGGAAAAAAGGACGAACAAGTGAGCAGGCTGTAATTCCATACTCTTAAGCCGGGGACACACTAGGCGATTTTATACGCTGATCGCAACGATTGGCGAAATTCGCTCAGTGTGTCACCTACTGCGATAGCAAATTTCGCTGATCGCAGCGACTGACGTATAAAATCGCCTGTATCTAGCATGTCAGATACGAGCGATTAAATACGCCACGATTCGCAGAGATTCGCTGCCAGTCCGCCTTGTGTGCCCCCTCCTGCGAATTCATATGCTCGTCAAAGAGAATCGCCAGTTCTTTAAACCAATCCAATCTCGTGAATTTATCACATGACTTTTCAAAATGGCGGACGAAGCGTGTTGGTCAGATGAAAAGGAAGAAAATCTTGTTATTCTCTGGTCAGAAAATCCGTGCCTTTTTGATATACAGTCAAAAGATTATAGTAATAGGTTGAAGAAAGAAGCCGCCTATCAAGATATTGCAGCGAAATTAAATATGACAAGTAAGATAATCTTAATTTTACGAGGTACTCGAAATCTTTTTAAAATATAGACACACGTTACCAATACGAGCATCCTTCATGACGTTCAATTCTTCAGCAGTTAGAACTCATTTTATTTAGTAAAAATGCCCTGTACTTTATATGCTAAAGTACAAGCCCAGCATTGTACTCCCGCATTTCTACGATTCAATGGTTTTTATTTATCACATATGGTGCTAATTTCGTATTGCTTTTGTATTTCTGGGCAATTATGTTGCGCACAGTATATTTGCAACAATTGACTCTAATCTAGGGTATAAATATCGGAAGAATTTCTTACGTGATTTTTTCTCTAACCTGTGTATGATAGAGGTAACCTTGCTAAGGAGTTAATATCTCCATCAAAGCTGTAATTTTGAAAGGTAATACACTATATACAGCATAAGTATTTATTTTCGTGCGCTCTTAATTATTAACTAGGCAATGGGAAATTATGTGGGCTCTTTGCAGTTCACCGCTTCAGCCTGAATAGGCTTAATTGGTTTAACATATTAATAGTTTAGTATTTGTTCGAAATAAAAAAGGAAACACAAGAGTTGTGAAAAAAATTGATTATAACTCATTAAAAAGCTATATCATAGATTTCAGAAAATACCCAAAACACTTTAATTTTATTGATACTTCAAACTATAAAAAAAGTCAATTTTTATTCCAACTTGCACTTACACTCTTAGACTTAAACAGAAACAAAAAAATATGTACTTCGTAAGATATTATCATGTATAGATATATATATATATATATAATTGATAAAATTAATATTCTGCATGGATATGAACTAAAATGGTTCCTTTTTCTAGTTGATCAAGTAAAAAAGCGAATGAAATCACTGCGTACTCAGTTTGGGAAATTAAGAAAGCCAGGGCGTAGTGGAAGTGAAGCCAAACCTACTTCCAAAAAAAATAAATGGATACTAGATCATCTCCAATTCCTGACTCCGCACATGGTAGTTAGAACAACAACCTCAAATCTAGAGGTAATTCTCCAATAAACAACTTAATTGATGCAAATCTTTTGTTAAACAATCATGTTTTCCTGCCAAGGTACAGACCCTTCCTCTGATGAGAAATAATCTCTCAATGCATTTCTTTGACAAATAGCACTCATTGTAGCATTTCTGTTGTGGTTTGTTTGTAAGCGTGACAGGTTCACATTGTCTGCTAGACTGCTATCTTCACCCAGCATCATAGAGATGTAGGTACTACACTGTTTTGAAATAAGATAGTTGTGTAAACAACATGCAGCTAAAATTACTTTCTCACAATATTTCGGTTCTAAATTAATAGTAGTTAAAAAAACTCTGAACCTATTTGTAAGAATTCCAAATGCATTTTCAACTACACGACGTGCTCTGCTGAAACGATAGTTGAATACTTTTACACTCTTTTCAAGATTTCTGTGAGGATATGGTTTCATTAAGTTTAAGCTTAAGGGAAATGCATCATCACCAATGATATGGTAATTGCATGGGGACTCAACTCCTGGAAGATATCCAGCACCTGGTAAGTTGAGCAGGTTTTCATCTAAAGCTCTTTTTAATGACGAATTAGCAAAAATTCCAGCATCTCCACATCGTCCAGGAGCCCCAACGTCAACATAGACAAAGCGGTATTCAGCATCTACTAGGGCAAGAAGCACAATGCTAAAAAAGTGTTTATAGTTGAAATAAAGTGACCCACTACAGTCAGGTTGCTTAATTGAAACATGTTTGCCATCTAGTGCTCCCAAACAGAATGGATAATTCCATTTTTCTTCAAAGGCTTTTCCAATCAATTTCCATTCTTCTTCTGAACTAGGCATCTGAAAAGAAAAAATAATTTTTTGCAGATTCCAACAGAACAAAGCTCAGAAGCAGGAGAAGCTGATTATACTGATGAAGAGAGGGAGCTCAATGAAAATCAGACAGTAGAAAGTGGAAAAGCTCTAACGACAGTTTCTCCCCGACCCTTGTCGAGAATGTCCAATGATAGTGAAACAAGTTCTGAGACCAACATGATCAATGCAAGGTCAACGAAAAGGCCAACACAGCAGAAACTACCAGCTAAAATAGCAAAAAAAAGAAGAGAGGACAGAGAATTTGAAATACTGGAAGGGCTGCAACGATCAATTTCAAATGAAATCTCCAATGAAACTGCTGATGTTTCAGAAATTGAATCTTTTTGTCAATATGTTTCTAAGAGTCTAAAAAAATTCAATGAGAAGACACAAAATGTTGTTAAACATAGCATACAAAATTTGATATTTCAGGCAGAAATGGGCCTTGAGCCTATACAAACGGGGTCAGGATCAGCCATGCCAGTGGCACCTCGGCCTGTGTATCATCACCATACACAACCAACACATGTCCCTAGCAGCAATAGTGAAACTTTTTATGAAGCACTCCATGACTCTGCTAACATGGGCTGGTAACTAGATGTACACTTAACATCAAAGAAAGAAACAGTTTTCCTTTTTTCTGTTGAGTTTTCCTATGTTGTAATAACTTACTACAATAGCAACAAATTAAAATATGTTAAAAGTTCCTTTTTAGTTCAAAATAAATGGACCCCAGTCATTTGTTGCTTTACCTTCAGATATTCTTCCTTTAAGGTTTCATACAAAACATCACAAGTCTCTTTCACAATTTCTGATACTGTACTTCTGCCCATTCTGTATGAGAGACTTAAGCTCTTGAAAGTCTCACCTGAAAAAGTTTTTGTATAATTAAGTAGCTTGGGCACACTATAATGGGTGCGAATTTTGATATTTCTGCTTGAACTCCATGGGTGGGATTTTTGTAAACCCCCATTGATTAACACACTTGGCTATGCATTGGAAAGGCTTTTAAATTTTACTGACAGTGACCCATGGTTTGACCATTTGACCTTTATCCAGTGAGTGATGTACAGGGGAAAAAATTAAAAATTTGGAGTAAAACACAATGTGGAGACATTTAAAATCGAATTCTGCATCTTGTTATGCATAAAAAGGTTTTAAAGTCGAAAAATTTTGAGGAAATTGAAGAACTTAGCCTTTTAAACTTTCTACAACGTGAACAGCTTAACTTTGATAGCAGTCTCAAGATATTACACAAAAATGGGTAAGCCCCATTTTCTATTCTTTTATTAGAAAGTTTCCTCCCATATCATATTTTTAACCAAACGTGAGGAAACTGGAAGAATTTTTCATACAGCTCATTGAAATGACGTGCAAAACATAAAATTTCCTTTACTTTTGAGTTTGTATAAAAACTAAAACCATATAAGTGTTACTCAACAGTCCACAAAAGTAACCCCAACACCTTTATCCACCTATTCTCGACTTTTTCGGTATATAATTAATCGGAACTTCTTTAACCCATTCAGGCCTAGGAATCTATCAACATCGTAACTTCTCACATAATTTAAACAAAACAAAAAAAGTAACTGGTAATGAGAAACAAGGAATTGATCAAGTGGATTAAACTGTTGGAGTTGAAAAGCCATATTCTCCCAAACTGTTTATATAGAAAGCATGGAGCTCAGTTGGGAGAATTTACCAACACGTCATTTGTCGTGTTTGGGGCTTAAAGGGTTAAACGGAATTATTTGAGTTGATGAATCTCTACATAGCCTGGCGTATAGCAACACGCCGGATTAGCTCGCTCCGGGTAATTATTAACTAAAGAAAGGAAGAATGTTATGGGTGAACAAAATTAGGCCGAGCATGAGTTTGCACAGTGAAATTGTCCGAAGTAAGTTGTTACCTGTTGCTAAAAATCTTAACGTGACGGCCAAACGCTTTTCAGCAACCACAGACGCTCTCATCTTTGTATTTTGCTTCGAAATCCGCGGACCCACGATCTGTAGAATCTCGTCAAAAGTCTCTGGTAGCATACGCATGTACGATTTGTAAACTGGGGTGTCTTCAAGCGCCAGCTCTTTTACTAAATTGTCATATACCCCGTGGGTATCCCTTCTCAAAATCCAGGTCTTTGACCACATTTTCCTATTTTCCCACCGTCTCGATTCAACGCGCCTTCTTAAACGTCTTAAAAACAAAATAACAGCTGCAACAACCAAAAGCCTTCGTCGTTTTCGTTTAGTTGGCGCCATTTTCAAACGAAAAAGAGCGGGAATCGTAAGAAAAAAATCGCTAAGTGTGGCCCCATGCACTCCTGGCGAAATTCGCAAGCGAAATTCGCAGACGATGAAATTCGCTGCGGTCGGCGTGCAAATTCGTCTAGTGTGTCCCCGGCTTTAAACAAAGCTCTCGACTTCGCAACAACATACGACAATATCACCACCAACGAGCGAAACATCATTCTACACGCCAAAAAATCACTCCTAAACAACAACCAAGAACAGTGGCAAAAGAAAGGCGAC
>JANCMA020542055.1:0-10209 GCA_024336925.2 Zoanthus solanderi
GGAGTTTCAAGTGCCCTTGAAAATACCTTTTCAATTCAAGCACTTTTCAAGGATTTAAGAACCTGCACGGACCCTGTAGTAGGTTTGAATGTTCAAATGCTCAGTGGTCTGACCTGCCTGTGGCAAATAGATTGGGTTCGATGTGATAGACCTTTTGCTCTTAGAGGGTTAAGCTATTTAACAATAAAAATACATAAAGAGATTTGACATTCAAAGTTTGATTGCCTAGTATATGAAATGTTGTTTATACTTAAGATTAAGCCATCGCTTATTAAACAATCAGACTATATTTGCAAAGGTTTTGTTTAGAGAACAATGGATTAACTAACAATCGGTTACACTCTGAATGAATTCCCTAATGACACTATTTTGTAATTATTATTTAAACTCATCTAGTAATTCATTTTGAAAATAATGTCCGGAATAATGACGTATAAACATCAAATCTCTTTGTTGTAAAATGTTTTAATAAGCGTTTACTACTGAAGGTAAAAAAGCTAGATTGATAAATGAAAAACAATTAACTGTGGCCACTATCTAAATATTGTATCATATCTACAGTACACCTGTACCTTGCCTGTAGTCTTGCCATCCTGTATGGGGACTGTAGATTGAAAATGGAGTTACTGATCTGATTAACGAAGCAACTCCTCCAACTTTGGCTGTTTCCACAGCACTGAAGTCTCTGTACGCTACAGTTTGGCCATAACTCACCCAGTCTTCATTGAAGACAACGATTTTCCCTTTAGCCTATAATTTAAGTAGAGTAAAAGTTTAAAATATTGCTTAAAGGCATCAGTTTGCTTAAAACTAAATGTAGCAAACATGTTTCGAAAAACCTTTGTCTTCCTCAGTGTGAAAATGGAGTATTGAGTCTCATTTGACTAGAGGCCATTACACACAGATCAACATTTGTGGGCAACATTTCCTGTAAGGTTTCCATCAACAAATGTTACCCACATTTCTATACATGAGTCAATATTTGCTTCCACACATTTGCACATGATGGAGGATTTAGAGATAATATCGTTTTTTAGAGCTGCCATTTTAGTTCTATATGCCTGCATAATAATGTGAAAAAACCGAGAAAAAAAACGCAGAATTTGGGTGAAACAATGGGTTCAGAAAAGTACTTTGGGAGCATTTAGAGGAATAATGAAAGAGTTGAGGGAAAGCGATCCTTCATCGTTCAAAAGTTTTGTGTATTAAATGGACAAGGAAGCATTTAACATTGTTAATTCTTCAGAAAGTTTCACCCATTATAATCAGGAAAAACACAAATATAAGGAATGCAATACTCCCAGCAGAACGTCTTGCACTGACTTTAAGGTTCTTATAGCCACCAGTAAGTGATTAAAACTTCAACTCAATTAATCATGCAATATCTGGATTATTGCTTTTGTTGATGATCATAGGTGAGATGTGGGTGGCCTGGTGAAGGAAAGTGGGGAAGGGTTGACTATTTTTTCAAAGTTTTTACTTTATTATTTTTTATTATAATTGTTAGTTCAATTGAATTTATTTTATTCTACTTATCTATTTTGCTGCAGTTATTATCTACTTCATTTTTAAATATTTTGCTTTTCTTATACTTCATAATATCATATAATTTTAACAGTTCTGAAATAACAATTTACAACAAAATGCAAGTGAACAAAAGTTTCATAGCTACAGATCTATTATAGCGAAAAAAAGGGGAAAACAGGTTTTGCTTTGTGAATGAGTAGATGAATGAGTATCAGCATCTGCTGGGAGGTAACCTGTAATGGATTAGTGTCCTGTCAAGGGGGAGTCAGAGACTCTCATCTGCTTAACACTACAGAAATCGGAGATAAATGCTGGCTCCATGGGCCACTAGGCTTGTAAAGGATTTAGATAGCTTTAAAATTGTGTAACATATGACTGCAGTGATCATTCATAACATCACTTTAGTAATTCAAAACAGACTACCAAATTATACATGCCAATATTAATAAAATGAAAATGGGGAAATTTTCAAAAAAGATACTCTAGATTGCTGGAAAATGAACCAGGGGACCATTCAAATTCTGGTGTCTATTAAAGGGTTATTTTAAAAAATAGATCACCATTTTTCCCAAAAAGGGGGGGGGGGGCACAGGCCCCCAGGCCCCTCCCCTAGATCCGCTTCTGAAATACTTAATTATCAATAGTCTTAGTTTAAATGAAGCCACAATATGCAGTTAGAAACGAACTAAAGAATATGAAATTTAAATTTCAGCCTGCAGGTTTTTCCAACCTAAAGTATGTAATCAGGTAAGTATGGCACTATACGTGTTGCTTTGGTGTATGGGAATGTTAAAATTCTGGGTGATTTTGTTTATTTTATAAAACTGCCTGCGGGCAATATTTTTTAGTCTGTTACAGTTTCAGTTTATTAGCACTTATTTTTACAAGTATATGTCAGAATAAATATAAAGTAAAGTATATTTATTTTACAAGTAAAGAATGCATAGTTACCAAAGGAGCAAAAGCTTTCGATGTGGTCACTACCATAAAGAAGTTGATGAGGAAGTATGTTTGGGTAAAATACTGTATACTATTGGGCCCCTACTATTGTTTAATCATGCGAACTAACCCTTACCCAGACCCTAAACTTCTATCAAAATGCGCCAATACGCCTTTAGCAAGTCTGAATATCGGGACTCTTCTGCGATTTACAGGAGGTGTTGACATATGTATGAATTATAATTTCTTTGTTTTCAAAATGCTATTACAGTAGCAACCTGCTGTATGAAGCAAAAGAATGCTCCTACGAAGAAAGACATTTCTCACCTCGTCTGCTCTTTGATGTAGCTCATCAAACGACTTCACAACTATCACCTCTGCAGTAATTCCTTCTTGAGGTGTTCCAACGCTTCCCCCAAGACCCAGCATATTTAGCGTGTGGTTTCGTGGTTCTATCATCTTTGCAAACTCCTTACCCCTGACCCAGTGAGGTACGGTCACATCCTCTCCATGGACATTTTCTAATCCGTCTGCCTTTAACACTTTAAGCATATAATCAATAGAATTCTCAAGATTTTGCGAGCCTGCCAACCTTGGTCCAAACGTATCGACAAATTTGGCCAGTCTGTTGTAAACTTGGTGTTTAGCTGCGCCTTTAGTGACATAATTGATTATCTCATTCGCGACTCCTCGGTAACGTTGTATTTCTTCTCTGATTTTATCACTATTTTTGACTAAATTTTTAGCATTTATCACCAGCCCAAAATAAATGAAGAATACTACCAGAATTATTCTCCCAAATAATCTAAAGTCCATCATCCCTTTTATCATCTATCTTCAGTCATTCACATTCCTCTGAAATTTTAAAATGAAATTAATTTTAAAAGTTAAATTCCGGTCAGTGTTTTCCGGTGTCCCAGAATTCCTCGCGGAGCTTCAACACGTGCAGATTACGATGGCCGCCATGTTTGTCAATCTTTAACCGGGTCTGGTTTTCTTACTTTTTCCGAATTTAGTTTCATTATCATAGCAAATGTTTTATTAGGAAATAAGAATTAGAATGCAAACCGCCGGTGCAGAGGATACAAAGGAACAGAACGACCGCCGACAAAGTGCAGATAAGGTTTTCATTTGTCTATTGTTAATTTGTTTTCCCCGTTTTTGAGATATTGAAAACAAGTTTTTAATTTGTTTATGAAAACGTAAGTTATCTATTTTGCTTACTTTAAGTTTGCTATAATTTAATGTTGGTTTTAACGTGATGAAGTTGGATTTTACCGCGTCAGAGTTAAAGTACTGCTAAAGGAAGTTATATTTAAATTATTACACAAAAACTCGACACTATTAAATTAAGAGACGGAACTGCATTTAAAGAACATTTCGATGTTACAGGTCTTAAAAGTAAACCGAGCAATTGTTGAAAATAAACGTAGTTCATAAAGAACGAGAGTCAGATAAAAAAAGAAGTTGTGTTTGTTCAGCCACTGAAAAACATCTAAAAGATTAGGGTGATTTCCAGCTTAACTCTAGAATACCCTGCCACTGTTGGTAATTTTTCCTGCGCATTTAGTATCTATGCTTGTGTTTGTATGAGTAAAGATAAAATGCAGAAGTAATAACATCAAGAGGTTGAAAGGATGGGAGACTTTACATAAATCTTAAATTTTAGTCTTCTTTTGGGCTGCAGTACCAGAAGCAATCACCATTTATTAAGTTTTTATTATGAGAAAGGAAGGGTAAATGGGAAATGTGTTGAATTGTTTCTAAGGTAGTTTTAGGGAAAGGTCTGAATTCTGACAAAAGGAAATGTTTTCTCAAAGTGTCACTAAAACAAAATTTTTAATTTTTTTGCCCATCATGGCTTGGAAGGAGATTTAAATTCCTTTTTGAGGGTTTCATTAAGGCCTGTGCTGCACACCAGGCAAATTGACTGGCTATGAAGACAGCTTTACCCAGCTGCTTTCAGCATCTCTGCAAATATAGATTTAAAAATTTTTAAGGCTTTGCATAAACTTTGCCTGGGTGCCAAATATAAATGCTCTCCTTCTCCAAACCTTAATGAAATTCTTGCTTTTACAGATGTTGCTGCCATTCCTATATTCCTAGTTTGCCCCTCTACAACTTTGGCTGGCTCTTTTCCTTTTGCTCTCAAAAAAAAAAAAAGAAGTCTGGAGAAATTCTCAGACCTAAAATGTTGAGATAGAACCTATACAAGCTTGCTTGAGGACAAGTTTTTTCTGATGTTTCATTGCTACTGAATAAAAAATATCCATCGCTATCTTTGCCTTGAGCCCTTTGATCTCCATAAAAAAGAATCAAAGCAATTGCAGCTTCAAATAATGTTTATTACCACGGACACAATAGCCCAACTAAGAAGACTTACAAGTTAATTGCAGCTTCCCTGTTTCACGTCAGTCATGTTACTGCATTAGGCCACAATACATTTTCTGTGGCATCTTTCTTGTAAAATAATCTTTTGATAATAAAAAAGTATATATTACCTGCACATTAAGTTGTATTGCTCAATAGAAGAAAGTCTGGGTATGGTGTAACAATGCAGTTGCCAGAAAATATACAACCATGAACCAAAAATCCTGAAAATGTTTTTGCTTCAAGCAACTTATGAACGTCCCTTAAATTATATAATAACTAACTTGAGCAAAAAAAACAGACGATTATCATGAAACAAAGAAAGCCGACTTATTCATACTTTGGGTACTCTAAACACCCATGCGATAAATGAACATTTAAGTAACATGTTATTCCTGGTCCTTTTGTTCTTTTAACATACTTTTTTTCTCACACATTTCTATCCTTTTATTTCCTTTTGTTTTTTCTACTTTCCTATCTCATTGTGTTAAATCTATAATTATTTGCATGTTAATAGAACCACCTCTGTTATTTATCTCCTATATACAGTATTTACTCCGTTGAAGAACTGCAGTCTGAAATGTCAGGTTAAACTCTTTTCACTATGTTGTAAAATTTATAAACTTATCAAAACTTAATTGCTCTTATTGTGTTGTAAAATAGGGTACAGCACCTGTGTTGTGGAGCAAAACTGAACGAGGTGTGAAGGCAGAAGAAAGATTACAAAAATATCCATATGACACTGAATCATGGGGTATTTTGATAAGAGAGGCACAGGTTTGTTATTTCTTTACTAAATTTATAGAACTTGTTTATTAAATGATTGAAAAAAATAACTGGTCGTTAAATTTGATAGACATTTAATTTAGACAAGTTGAAGTTGTGTAATTAAACACTGTTCCATTAAATTGAGATGAGTAAAAAGCTGGGATTCCAAGCAGTAGCCCTGCTTCATAGCTTTCTGATGATATAACAGCTGTTGTTCTTTTGTTTGCTAAGTACAAATGCAACATGCAGCATTTTAGTTTTGGTTATAGTTCAGAATTTTTTTTCTTGTTTTTCATGTTTGCCATTGGCTCACAGAGGAGCTCATCCACCTTTGTCAGGCTTAATCAAATATGGGGTGACATGCCATACTCACCACCAGTTCCAATGGCAAGGTTTATGGTGCTACCAGTAGCAGACATCATAGTTTGGCCAAGTGCTGAAGGCTACATTTATATGGTTCCAGTCAAATGTTTGACCGGTCGAAAATTTGCACAGTACATACTGTTTACATGGAACCGTCTCATTTTTGCAGAAAAATATTTTTTGTTTACTTAAGACCAGCTATGTTGAGATCAGACTTATAGCTTGCAGTTTTTTTTACAGCTGTTTAGCACGTGAACATGTGCAGATTGTTCCTTTCTACAGCCAGGTAGCCCAGTAACCACATCAAAAACCTCTAATCATCATCATCACCATCATCATCATCCTCACCATCATCATCATCATCATCATCATTTTATTTAAGTCAGGATTTTTCCCTTTTTTATGGGTTACTGACTTTCCTTCCATGACTTGGTGCAACTTTTCCACATCACTCAGTCATTCCATCCTCAAACTTCACACCAACTTTACAATACTCCTCTTCCATCATTCTTTTCCAACTCAACTTTGGTCTTCCTCTTCTGTCCTCAATCTCAAAATTGCATGCCTGTTTCACACACTCGTCATCACCCTTTCTCTGTACATGACCCAACCATCTCAAACTTCCTTGCTTAACAGTTTCAACCTTTGGTTGAAGCGTTTACATGTTACTGATCATCTTTTTGATGGCACTGGACAAAAAGTTGACCTCCATTTTGGGGGACGAAAATTTGTACTGCTAGTTGGACCAATACTTGTGTGGTTCGGATGGTTCTGTGCAAATGAAGCCCCAAAATGTTTGAATTTTCGACCGGTCAAAAATTTGACTAGTATAAAGTAAACATAGCCTAAAATGTCAGCTAGTAACTCATTGTTACTTCTTAATGTATCGTCAGATCAGTCTTGAGTGGTAGTAATGGTTAATTCATAGCAGTCTGTTTTGGAAGTACTAATGTGGAATTTTTTTAGGGACAATCTATCGAATGCTCAAGAGTCCTATATGAGAGGCTTGTGCGGAGGTTTCCCAATGCTGGTCGATACTGGAGATTATACATTGAGCAAGAGGTTTTTGAATTTAGTCTGTACAGCTTTTTAGATAGAGTACTTAGACTTTAAGCTATTTATCAATATTCTAAAGAAACATTTTTTAGTATCATTACTCTAAGGTCCTGAATAAGCAAGGGTGTTATTGTGCTAATAAATATATATTTTTTTTACAAAGGATGGGGGGTGGCTGGAAAGTTCAGCAAGATCAGTGAGATAATTAATTTTAAGGGGGGAGGGGTAATGTAGTTTAGACACACTAACAAATCTGTGTAAATTTATGTGATGGAGACCTTGGTTAATTCATGGGATTTGTCAATATAATTTTTATTTTGTTTTATAGTGGATCTCATTTCAGTTGTTCACACTTTATATAATTATTTACCTAGTTCCTTCTTTTCAGCTGAGGAAGACTTTTCATTGTACTCGATCTTCTCATAGTACTACACATTGAAAAAAATTGTGGTCACATCCTTCTTGTGAAATTTTCACATGACATAACATATTAGTGCTCTCATGCCAAAGTAATAGCAGCAAGGAATGGGAAGAGATGGGTTGTGGATATGAAAACTAATTAATTTGGGGTAGAATTGCTTATTTGGGACCAAAGAGTAATAATGACAAACTATTATTAATAATTTAATAGTATGTGGTTTTCGACCGGCCTGAAAAAAATTGTTTGGTTGCACCAAACATGAATTTTTAAAATAAATAATTGTGTATATTCAATTGAATTTATTAAAATTACAGGTTTAGGTCGTTGTTGTGTTTTTCTCTGACCTCTCGTGTGTTTTTTTTATTACACGTGGGGAAGAATAAAAATGGGTTCCATGTTATCGAGTGTTTGTGGTATTTTGTTCACTCTAATGACAGTTAATGTTAAACTGGTATTTTTCTTCTCTTCACATGGCCCCTGAATTTTGAGCCCTGAATATAAGATTGTGTCAAAGTTGCTTTGTTATATGATATTGTAGAGTTCAATAGCTGGTAATTGGCATTGCAGTTGGAATTATTTTTATGGTGACTGTTTCATATGGTTCATTTAATTCCGTTCTCAAGATCTCATTGTTATCTTTTCTAGTCATTGGGAAGTGGGAACTTTTTTTGTTTATCAGCTTTATTTTATTTTTTATTCATTGTTCTGTTCAGTATTTGGGATTTCATTTAGGTTTTGTGTATTGAGAAGTTGGAATAATCCAGTGTTTCTTCGGGAATTGAATATAAATATGAAGAACCAGAAAGTGTTCACTTCATTTTAAAAGTTTTCATTGCAGTCTTTGATTATACTTGTTTCACTTTTAGATGAGTGCTTCCTGTGGAGATGAATTCCACAGGCATTTTTACTCATGTCAGTAGACAACGAGTCTGGGAATGGGCATCGTTTTTTAATTTTATTTTTCGTTTTTGTATTGTGCATGTCTTCTTTTTAACAATTGATGTTGCTCAGGGTTATGTAAAAGAAGCTGGAGTTCCTTGGTTAAGTATGTGGGATTTGATTTTTCTGTTAATTAATTATAAGGTTGTATTTTTTTTTTTTGCTTTACTTTTTCATTTGAAGGTGAATAGGTACTTGTAGAAAAGCTTCAAGATCAAAGAAATAATAATAATTATTATCATCTCCATCATCATTTGTCACTTTAAACAAAAACATTGAATGCACATGCACAGCAGACACTTATGTTGCCAAATCAAAGTTACTGATAGAACTGAATATTTTACATACAAATGACTTGGAAACTAATTAAGAAATCAAAGATAAAACTAGCGTAGCTAGTCGTAGAGGCTTGTAATCAGTTCCTGATTTGGTTGCTAATTTGATTTCTTTCCTTTCCTTGGCGACACATCCCCATCCCATCAAAATAATTTATATTTCTATAGCAGCAAGTCTTTTTCTTGTTTTTTGTGGATTCAATTCATAACTTGCAAGAACCGGCACGAGAAAATCTACTGGGTAGCCTCTTGTTTCTTGTTGAGTTTGGGTGTTTATTTAATAAGAGTATGCAAACAAACGGCTGGTTTTGATGTGATTTCCTCTGATCTCCATGGATGCTTCATAATGGTTGACCATAATTGTGTCAAATGTTAGCATTTAGTTGCATGTTATTCTAACTGAGATTCGGCATTCTTCCTCAGCAGTAATATAGTCAGTTTCTCGATACATAGAAGATATTACAGGGTGGCACAAACATATGAAGTTTATCTTCGAATGGAAAAAATATTTTACAATCAAACACAGTGAACAAGCGAAATCTTTTTTCCACGAGAAGATAAACTTTTTATATTCAAGCCAATGTGTAATTTTGTTTTTATTACTTAGATATGAGTGTTTCGAAAATTAGGCTCATTTTAAAGTGTACAAAGGAATGACATAAGCAATATTTTCACTAGTGAGGATATGGAAAATATGTGACTCATACCCTGGATGTACTGTAGTTTTATATGAAATCTATGAGTGACGTATTTTAAGTAAAACACCCATATCTAATATGTAAAATATGATTAATTTTTTGAAACCCGGATAAATTTGCAAGTTTATTGTTAGGAGATGGAATAACACACCCCAATAACGTACATTGGTCTTTCCTTTATCTGTTTTATTCCTGTGTTCGTGTACATTAATTTTTTGGGGTAGATAAAGAATACAATGTTTTTAGGGGTTTCAACCCTAAATGCTTGTAATAACGAGAAATGAAATTGAAATGCTTGTTGGATGAATGGAAACATATCACTTTTAATGACTGCTGATGTGTGCTAATACTACAGTAACTATTTCTTACAAGTATGTGCTACTGCAACCAAGCATTAATACTTTAATCTACTGTAAATCAAACGTAAATAATAGTGAGCCTGAATGTTAGCAGGTCATGGACAGCTGTTTTGGCCTTAGGCCTTGTTATCACTACCCATTAAATCTACCATAAATAATAGTGAGCCTGAATGTTAGCAGCCATGGACAGCTGTTTTGGCCTTAGGAATTGTTAACATTACCCATTAAATGTACCATAAATAATAGTGAGCCTGAATGTTAGCAGGTCATGAACAGCTGTTTTGGCCTTAGGAATTGTTAACACTACCCATTAAATGTACCATAAATAATAGTGAGCCTGAATGTTAGCAGCCATGGACAGCTGTTTTGGCCTTAGGAATTGTTAACACTACCCATTAAATGTACCATAAATAATAGTGAGCCTGAATGTTAGC
>JANCMA020542157.1:0-10209 GCA_024336925.2 Zoanthus solanderi
GAGCTGATATCCTAGTAGTAGAGGAACCAATCAGAGCGCGCGATTGCTCATATCCAGTGGGTGTGGATATAATAAAACTTAATATTCTATGTTTCAGAAAAATACTATTAACAAAATTTCACCCAGTACAAAGTAATTTTGTTTCAGTACAAATATTCCTAAATAAATTTATTGCAACTGAAAATGTCAGTAAAAACTTTGAATCTCTAATGCAAAAGTTTTTATTCAGTACAAGTTGGTGGTTAAGTAGAGGGAAAATGTTTCTATATCTTGAATAACATTTTTAGCCTGTCTTTTTTATTGAGTATTCAATTTTAGCTAAAGAATTCAATGTTCTTAAAAATGCAAATTTTAATACAGAAACAATAATTCATTATTCGATTCTAAAAATGAAAACTCCATGGCAAAAAATACTCTAATCTTATTACAAAACTACGGTGGCCCGCAAGTGTCACAGCAAAATATATTTGCTCACGGCTATTTCAATTTGCCCAACGCAAATTAAATTCACTCATGGCTAATTCAATGTGCCCACTGCTAATTTCAATTTGTTCACTGCAAATTTCAGTTTGCCTACGGCCAATTCATTTTGCTCACGGCTAATTAAATTTTATCACGGCTAATTCAATTTACTCACGGCTAATTCAATTTGCTCACGACTAATTCAATTTGCTCATTGCTAATTCAACTTGCTCTCTGCTCGCTTGGAACAGTTATTATATAAGGCAATCTAAATTTAACACTTTCAGTGACAGGCCAGATTCTCTGTATCTGCAACATTTAACTACCGGGGTGGCCAACCTTGTAAGGACAATGTGCAGTGTTGGATGGTGTTTATTTGCATCTCATGGAAGCCAACGATGATGAATAAGAGTCTGAGATTATTTTCAGAATGTGATGACTGATTTGGTACATTAGGAGCACACAAAGGCAGAAAAGAGACATTTCAACTCTTCCAAACAACTACAGAGACACGGTTTATTGTGTTGAAAAACCCGACGCTAGACGTAGTAATTTGGAAAGTTTTCCTGTTTAACTCTTATTCACTTATCATCGGTTTCCCCGGGAAACGACTTCAGAGAGACCCAGGAGGTTAGTAGGGGATTAGCCGATATTGAGAAAAGAAATATTGCCCGCGGGGAAGAGGCATTGTGCGTCTTTTGCAAGGAATATTAAATCCCCGGGGATACACGCACGGGATTTATTGTGCCAAGGTCAGCGGTGTGCACTGCACACTTTCGTGGCAACTCCGTGGCCGTCGCAGCTTTCCCGGCCGCTTCTTTTCGCAACTGTTCTTTCTTTCCTACTTTGTTTTTCACTGCAGACTCGTGTGGAGAACTATCGATAAGATTCAGTGTTATTTTAAAAGTATTCATACAACGAATGTAATTTTATAAGTCACGGGACGTTAGAAGAGAAAAAAAGAAAGTCCATTGTTGCAGACCGTTTTGCAGATTTTGTATGTAAATGTGAGAACTTCATAGGTTAATATTTGGTCTTGACTTAATTGCAGTCGATGCATATTGACGAGTTTGTTTGAGATTATTTTGCACATCGCTCTTTTCTATTTTGGATATCGACTGAAGCGAAGAGAAAGCTTGGGATCGATAAAAACCAAACAGTAAAACTCCTCATGGAAGATGCGTCAAAATTACCAAGGCCCGTACAGAGATGAAAACATTTATTTGTTGGAGCTGTAAAGATAATTAGTATTAAAAGGTAGGCTGACTACCTTTGGCCAAGATTTGTTGCCCCATACCCCCAGGGCTTAGCAGGCGAAGGGTGTCCCGGGGGTTAACCCCCTGGGAAGCCAATGATAAGTGCATTACTCAGAAACAAAAACACTGTAATGACGCTAAAACCAGCCAAGCAACAAAATGGACAAGATCACATGGTCTGATCATGAAATCGAGGCTACATTGTATGTGAAATTAATAATTAACAGAACAGTTCAAAATGTAACGGCTTCCCAGTCGTTCGAGCTGCCTGTGTACATGTCATTATAATTAGCATAAGGCCTGGTTATCGGCACTCAGAGCTAGTCATCGTTTTTCAAGAGGCACACAAGTCGTGAGTACTTAATGTAACCTAGTTTTAACGCATTTCTGTTGTTCATACTATCTTGTAAGTACAGTAATTATTATTTGTACTTTATGTTTTAGTTTGACGGGTTTTGTAAGAATTTGGAAGCGATAAAGCGATAGAATTACAGAGTCTAGTTTTGTCGATGTGTGAACTCCCTGAGAGTCGCCAAGTTTTAGCTTCCAAGAGTTCCCGTAAGACCTGTGCCCTTTACTAGTGTAGTATCACTGCTAGACAGTAGTTACACAAAACAATGTCAACTTTCAACATATTGGGGGTGTACAACAACTTAATGTCAGGTGCTAAACGTAAGGGAAGCTTACAATATGGACAGTTCGATGCTTCTAATAATGTAAAAACAAGAATACACCAGCAATCCGGCCTGCCGTTGACAGTGTTAAATTTAGACTTCGTTGTATAATGACTGTTCCAAGTTAGCGGTGAAGAAACGGAATTAGCAGTGAGCAAATTGAAACAGCCATGAGTAATTTTTTTTGCCGTGAGTAAACTGAATTAGCCTTGAGCAAATTTATTTTGCCGTGATACATGTAGGCCACCGTACAAAACTTAGTTCAGCGCAAAACCAAGTGTTGCCAGTATTCATAAAATCGTGGCAGGTTGGGCGATCAAATACATGGCTAACAAAAATGGCGGTGTGTGTGTTAACTAGTACTAGGGCTGCGATCTTACGTTTGTGTCCAAAATGGAGATACAATGTGGTTAATACTGTTCTTCTAACATTTTCCGGTGCAATTTGTTATGTTTTGTTTTTCTTTCATGTGAATGTTACGAGTTGTCAAATGTATAAACCGCTTAAAAACGGAGAGGCGCCAATCTTTTCAAGTTCGAAATAAATCCAAAAAGTAAAGAATACAAGATATTTTAAGAAAGGGCTGTCTGGGCTGTTGTCACCATTGACAATGGGGAAAACAATTTCCTGTTAAGATAGGCGACCGTTTTAGCAGCTCTCAACTCTTTCTATGTCACTTCAAACTTCCACGCCGTTCAGCTCGGCCCAATCAGGTTTGTTTCTTTTCAAAAAAAAAAATCTAATACGTAAAAATAAAGCGAACTTGCATTCGGCACTTAAAATTCGTAACAAGTCGGATCGACAAAATTTCCTAGTGTGCGGGGAGCTTTTACGGTGCTTTTGTCATTCGTAACAGATAAACCAAATATCAAATGTTTGATATTTTTTGTCACGAAGAACAAAGAATCCTCGTGTACGGAGAGCACACTCAAAATCCTTCCAATCAGAAGCATCCATAAAAGAGATGCAAACGTTCGCGCCAAAACCAAGGCCGAATTTGGATGAATCACGCTACGAGACATTAAGGCAATCAAAACAAGCTTGTTATTATAAATGCACATGTAATTCACAAGATAAAAGTGAGCATCTAGGAATTTGTTCTTACTTTTCTTACCTACTATAACAATAGAAATGAAACGAAGCAAGAAACAAAATGAAAGATTTAAAATATAGTTTCAAGCTCCGAAAGAAGAGGCTCTTAGTCTTACAATAAATAAAAGACTATTTTTGAATGAGAGTTTTTCCATCGATATGTATGTGCCATACTGACATAATTACTTGATCCATTTTGAATCCGATCCGGCCAGAGATTAACTCATACTTAGTTTCAAGCCCAAGAAAATAATGGATATTGAAAGCGTTATCAGTGTTTAAGGAAAATGTTTATTCCTATACCAAACGCTTTCTTGTAGTCCATTTTTTTAAAAAAGTAAGTCTTCATTTCACATGTTTGATGATGGTATCTCGTTCGAGTAAGTTATACACCAACGCCATGATAACGGTAACAGAGCAAACCAACTTTTTTGTTTGACAAATCCTAAACGGAATAACTCCAATTTGTTTTATATATTTGAACATTCGATTAACGTCAACCAGCTGTTTTCTTGCGGCTTTCTAATCCACACTAATCACACTAATCATTAAAAGTTCTTTCAGTAGACACTATTAAAAAACAAAAATATTTTACTATTTGTTTTGGTGGTAGTAAAGAGAATTTGTATCACAATTGTTTTTAAACTAACATATAAAATACCATCCACAATCAACGAACGGTTTGAGAAAGTCTATTCGTTTTCTTAGCTAGTAGTTTTAAGTTTACATTGAAAAGAAAAACAAAACCTCGGATAGGGTTTATAGACGAACAGTTTTTTATTCCTAAAGGTCTGTGTCTGATATGAGTTCTTTACGCTCGCTTGGTCTTGTTTCTCTTTCATCGTCATCTGCTCCTTTAGCACTGCTGGAAGATGCACTCCTCCTAAGTGCTAGGGGAGAATCCTCCTGGTGACAAAGCCGCTCTGAAATCTTCTCTCGTGATTTCTGGTACATATCAAACGGAGAGACATCTGATTGGTTTTGTTCTGGTCTAAAGACGATGATGTACCACTTGGGAACAAACATACATCCCAGGTAATTGATAGCGTAGAGTAAACACATAAAGGTAAGGGCAACAATCTTTCCCTTCTCGTGGAACCTGAACGTACAAACGAGATAAAAGAAGGTTATAGCGTAAAAGTTGAACATACACATGGAAATCCACTTCACTTCGTTGTGGTTAGTTTCGGAAAGTATTTCGTTCAATGATAAGACTGATACAATAACTGCCAAGATAAAAACATAGATGACTGCTATCAACATCTGAAAGGTTGAATGAGTGGAACATTCTAAGTATTCAACGAAAGGATCGTCCGTCGGAAAGCGGTATACCTCTGCTGGGAGAACAGACGCAACGACGATAACAAAGATGATGTGGAGGATCATTAGCAGGAGTACTATCAGGAATCTAGGTGTGCACAGCTGCCAGTTGACTTTAGCCCGACCGTTCTCATCGTAGAACGCTTCCCTCACAGTCTGCGATTTAGCAATTAGAATAGCTAGCGGAGTACCAATAATCACAATGAAAAAACCTCTGTACGCTTCGCAGGTTGTTTTTGTTGGCCTTCCAAGTAACGGAACTGGTAGCAGAAACATAATGATCAGAAATGGTAGGAGGAATAGAATGGCGTTTCTTGAATTTTTCACAACTGGACTGTCGTTGTGTTTTACCATTGTGATCATAAGGTAGAATGAAAACGCCACTCCGGCTGTCATTAAAAAGATCATCACCAATGCTGCAGGATGGTCCCAGTAAACATAGTCTTCAAAATATAAAGTGCATTTGGTTTTCTTTTCATTCGGGCGCCAGTGTTCATCGCATTTGTTGCAGAATCGAGAATCTGTTTCTTTGTTCATGGTTCCTTCAGGACATGGTAAACATTGCCAGCAACATTCTCCTTTGGCTCTGTTTGAGTTGAAAGATAAAAAGTTTCCAGGTGGACACAACTTTTGGCAACGTGAT
This sequence comes from Zoanthus solanderi, assembly GCA_024336925.2. NCBI lineage: Eukaryota > Metazoa > Cnidaria > Anthozoa > Zoantharia > Zoanthidae > Zoanthus > Zoanthus solanderi. Next base: position 5,448 of record JANCMA020542157.1, read on the forward strand.
TTGGGAACAGAGCCACCGTTCCACTCAATTCTGGATAGCTGCAGTTTCATTTCTGCTTCTTTGCTATCCGACTTTCTCCATGTCCCCACATCAACTGGATAGAGATACTTCTTATCGTTGACAGTCATTGGTACTTTATTTTGATAATTGTAAAAGTGAAACTCTTTCTCCTTCAGGTTCTTCTGATCGTCAAAGGAAACCTTGTGTCCAGTTTTACTTGTAAAACTTACTTGTTGGAGATACTCAATAAACTCAGGACATTCGCTTTTGCAATTGGCTTTTGCATTGTAGGCGAATGCAATTGCATAAGCTGCATCAATCACACAAGCTTCGCTCTCGGCCATGGAAACAAGCTTGTTTATGATGTCATCAACAAACTCTTTTCTAGCATTTGAAGGTAGGCCGGAGGTGCAATCACAGTGTGACTTAGATGTTGAATTTGACGTGTTTTTTGGATGACCTGATGAGAGTAACTGGCAAAGCCAAACGTTTTTTATGGGACCTCTTGTAATATTTCTTAAGTGTTCTTTGAATGGCAGCAGTTTAGCTGTGGGTCCAATCTGAAACATGCCACGTGCTGCGTTATTTTCTTTTGAGACACTGGTTGTTTTGTCCCATGACTCTTGACCCGCTATCCAGTTAATACCAGTCAGTTTCTGTTTGTAAGCACTGTCAATTATAACCTCAGAAACTCCTTCAGAGCTTAGCAATATTACAACAGAAAAATTAGTTCCTGTTTTTAAGCTATCAATAAAACTCGAAATACCATTTTGGTTTTCATGCGTTGGAAATAGAAACTGCCCACCGATACAAATGTTTTTCTTTTCTGCCTCCTTACTGAAGATATCCAAGATGAATTTTCCTACATCGTTATCATCAGCAACGACTCCCACATGCGTCCAATTAAAAGATTCAATAAATGACAGAATCGCGCCTATGTTCGATCTGTCAGTTGGGTGAACATGAAATACAAACTCTCCGTTTTTGTTTAACTGTCGGCCTTTGTGATAAGTGGAAGGGTTGCAGCTCAAATAGGGAATTTTCGAAATATCAAAAAGCCTAATTGCTCGATCATTATCCTGGGGTAGTTTTCCAATTACTGCCAGTGGAGATCGAACGGTAAGTAATTCGAAGGCACTGCGAAAAGAGTCGTTGCACGAGCTACGAATTTCAACACCGATTCTCCTTCCAGACTGCAGCAGTTGTTTGTTATTTACTTCCTTTAGAGAATAAAGAAATGCTTCGGCCATAAGAACTCCTCTCATATTTAAGCTGTGACAATCTGTTCCTTTATCATAGACAGGAATCATAACTCCGACAACGTCATTTCCCGGTATCGAGATTCTGTTGCATTCACCCAATGACCATTTTACAAAGACAGACAACCATACGCAAACTGAAAATGTGAAATACTTGCGACAGATCATGATACTGTAAACTTTTCACTTGTGTTGTAGTTTGTTTGTTCAAAATCTTTGTGAAGCACTCTTGTGTTGACTCCTGATGTACTTGTAAGCTGAAAAAACAAAACTAAATTAGAAATGTTTGCAGCCTTTACATCGTCTTACTTTCAAGATTTCTTTGAGAAACCAAATTAAAAATTAAGTTTTTTAACATAAAAACTTGAACCTGTGGCTAAATTATGATTACTTGGAGTTGAAGCTGGAGAGATGGTATTAAAAGATAATCGCTTATACTATTTGACCTTTCAAGCAATGTGTAATGAGCAAAATGGACGATGCAGTTTTCGTAGATTTGCTGCTAAATCTCGTTAAAATGAAGGGAAAATAGAAGATTTTACGGAAACGTGTTGAATTTGATTGACGAAATAACTTTAATAGTAAGCGATCGTTGAAGCAAAGACACCTCTCCAATTACTGTCCGCATGAATATTTGCATTTTAGTGTTGTAGCTGCAAATAAACAACTCACTAGAACTGTTTCAAATCCTATACATCTTTGCTTATAAGCATTATTAGTTTCTAGCAACAAAAGATAAACATTAATGTCAATTTTAGTTCTGTTTCACAATTAATTTATCCTTGTGGGATATTGGCAATTGACTCTTAAGACCAAAGGCAAAGCGTCAAAAATCCAAACGACTTCAGATTTTATTTTTACAATTCCGAGTAGAATAACAGATATAGTTTTTCTAAGACATTATTCAAAGGGCAATTTTATTCATTGTAAACATGTAAAAACTATTAAATTCTAACTTCGTCCATAAACTGAAACATAAATTTTAAAAAAGCTGATAGCTTCCTAATAGTAATAACAACAACAAAAAACTGATGCTGGCAGCTGATTTATGAAAAACATTTCAGTGAGCCCCAGCTGCCATCAACATTGTAATTTGATTCAATGCAAGCGCTTAGATGAATCAACCAACAACCTTTCATATTGTAGAACACATATTAACTCGAGTTATCTTGGATAATATACAGCTGTACGTACTTTAAAAAAGAATTTTCTAAACCGGCTGTGTCATGTCAGAAAAGTTTTGCGCCTTTTTTTTTTATTTATTGGCTTTTAAAAATAAACGATTTTAAAATTATTTAAATGCGGTAGAACATAAAAGGAAAGTACTTCGAGCTAGTGCGGATTGCATTCCAAATATTCTTCGTCTTTTATAACAATTTTTATCTGTCGCTTTGCACAGATATTTTTCTCCAGGGAAAGTCAATTATGTAAATTTATTAGTACCTAAAAAAGCAATTTATTGTTCATAAAACCAGAGCGTAGCTAGCTTTGTACCAAATGCGATGTCGAATTAGCAGCTAAAATAATAAAAGATAGAAAAATGTTTATATAGATAAAAGTCGTTAACTTATTCTTTATCAAGAAAGGCTTTGTCAAGCGAAATATTTTTTTATATAATAGTAGATAATGTACTTGATAACATATCGGAAATTTTTTAATTTCTTGCTATTGATTGTATAATGAGAAATAGTGATTCAAACTTGATTTTGCAGTTTTGTTTTATTATTATGATTTATTTTGCCTCTTATCATTTAGCATTAAAAATATGGCAGGAAATATTGGTTGTTTGTGTTCTTAAGTTGAGAAAGAAATCAATCAAGGTTTATTGTTCTTACCGGAAAACATCATTTGTAGTAATACTAGTAATATTAATATTTTTAGCATCTGTATAAAAGAACAATGAACGGGCAACCAATAGAAGCGCTCGCCCACAAAAAAAGATTTATTTTAAGGGAAAAAAATCCGGAGATCTCGAAAAAAAGAACTCTTGGATGGAGATGAAGCTAAACAAAACTCAAATCGCATTCGAAAGCAGAGTCTGATTCCACGTCATAAGGCAGAGGCGGCGGTACGTAATGCCTCATATGCATACAAGTGGCAGTTTTAAAAGGATTACAAAAACAGAAGTTATGAGCACGAGTAGTCTTTCGTAAAACAAATTTCAAATAAAAACATGAGACCGATAACTTAGATTCTGTAACTGTGAGCAAATACAAATTTTGGACCTCGAAAAAGGAGATGAGTTCGAGTGTTCATGTTTATTCAAGTATAGCTTATCTGTCATTGGTTTATTAGATATGATCACATCAAAACTTGAAATGCAACAATCAAGTGCACAACGAAAATGGTGTAAAAAATCATCCTACAACAAATTGGAGTACAAATACTGAACTTTTCTAACCTATTTACCTATACAACAACAGCCCAAAACATCTTAGACACAAACCTTAGCCTGTTTTAGCAACACGCTACAGCGGTTTAAGAAAGAGAGAGTGTTCCCTGGCTCTTCCTTGCTCCTCGAACTTAGCATGGAATGCCTTTGATTTTATCGTTTCCTACCCAAACTTGTATGTTTTAGTAATGAAGCACTTCGTACACACGACGTCAGAAGTATCTCACCAATAGAATTGCATATTATCAAATAAATTACGAGAATCTTAAAGTTTTTGAATTAAGTCATAGGATGAAGAGAAAACCGTTCTCAAAAAATTACATTTTTGAAAGTATAATTAATGATCAATAACTGGCAGTTTGCATTGTTCTCTTTGTTCTTGTTTTAGTTAACAAAAACCTGGTAATTGATTTCTTTAATTAATTGCGACTCAGTTTAAAAAGTTTGCTGAATCTAAATTTCCGCAAATTCTAAATGGTATAAATTTCTTTGTTGGCCGATACTGGCAAAAGCCTTTTACAATAGAGGTACAATACACTTTGTTCACAAGATTTCTTGTTTTTTTAACATGTTTTATTAGGTTCTGCAAACTCACAGGGATTGTTCTAGCATCTTACGTTTTACATAAGTTTGTGCTAATGGCACGATAAAAAATAATATCTAAAATAGCTAACATAGCCAAAGGGGTGCGCTATGAGAATATCACGGAGAAAGGCCTCACTTTTTTAAAACGTTTTCCTTACTGACTTGCTGTCTCTTTTTCAAGTAGATGGAAATATTTTACTTTTTCTTTATAAATTGCAAGAGTTGGGTGCTCTTTACAAAGACAAGAAAATGCAACATCTAGCAATTAGCTATAGTATAATTAGGTTTAAGATCTTTGTTTCGCAATTTGCTAAGCATAAAAGCATAATCTCACAGAGTTTTAACATTTTTAAAGTCAGAGTATGTTTTTATCCAGTTTAATATATTTTGCCAAAATTGGTTTTTAAGTGGACACTGTAAAAGAAGATGGATCAAAGTAAACGGTTCATTTGTAATAAAATCTAAACAAGAAGAGGCCGCATCTAAGGCTTTATTCAGCTAAAACTCAAACTACTTCTAATGACAA
>JANCMA020542263.1:0-10209 GCA_024336925.2 Zoanthus solanderi
CAGTGACTGCCATATTTGGGATTTGTCCCCGGTCCCACGCGTACCACGAGTAAAGGCTTAATGAGCCTCTTGTTATGAAAAAAGTGGAAAAAAAAGCCATAGTGTTCACTGTTCGAGTGTCCGCAGTGTAAAGAGTTTTTTGTTCTCCTCTTCCCTTTTATAATGACAATCAAAGAAGCAACATTCTTTTCCTAGTACAACATTTGTTGACCATCGTCTTTTGTGGCCACTCTATAGATTTTGCTCTATCTTCTAACCGAGTATCTCTCTTGCTTTGAAAGCTGTTTCTCGTACGTTTTGCATTGAACAGAATCCATGATCAGCGACAAGAAACCAAGCAAGCCAAAATCAATACAAGAAGAGAGTCAAAATATTAATCGTGTATTTATTTTATTATAATTTTTTTACCTATACAAATTTCCTGCAGATTTCAAAGGTAAATTTAAGATGGAAAACGTGTAGTACTAAAACATTTTGAGGGGAGGGGAGGCGGAACAATCTACACTAGTGCCAGGAGTTTGGGGAAACCTTCCACACTGGGGAACACGAAGCACTGTGAAACTCCAAACCAATTTAAGAGTCCAAAGTTTACTTCTAAAAACAACAAAATCTCGACCGGAAACTGAGAGAATTACCCATTTGAAGTTGATGGAACCGGTAATGCAGGGAAGTTAGAAACGCCTCAAGGCTGTTTAATCTTAAGTTTGTCTGAAAAAAGCTTTTAATCTGTATTTATTTAAAATTTTTTAGTTATTGAAATTTAAAAACCATTACTTTTTCACGCGCTTCGTGAGTATGTCACTTTCGAATCTCTAAATAACGTTTTTAAGGTTTTTGTTCACTACATAAGAACAAATATCTTATTAATTCTTCATTTATTTTAAATTCTAAAACATCTTTGCTAGATATAATTAATGGCTAATGATTTTTCATCAAAATGTTTGGATTTGAATCATTTTAAGTCCGTAGCCGATTGAATTGAAAGTTTGCTTGGTAGGAAGTTGAAACTGAGACACCATTCAAGTTTCGATCCGGTAGTGACGAAAAGAATGAAACTGAAATGATAGATGCTCTAACACAAAATCAAATGTTTTACCTTGACATTGTTGATCACCAGCTCATCATCACCAGTATTAAACACAAACGGTTTTCCTTCTGCTTGTAGACTCAAACGGCTTCGGTCTTTTCCATAGTGTACGACTGCAGCCGGTAACACGTCTTCATCATTCCGCGTTACATAACTAACAAGCATTTCGCTCGCATTGCCAGTGTATGAAATGTGGATCTGCTCTGGACTGCTGGAAGGAGCGCCCGCAATGAGCGCGAAGGCAGAAATGAAAACGACCAACACTGGAGCCAACTGTAGGGGCATATTATAAATGCTATCAACCATTTGTTTGAAAATAACAAGCTGTGCAATGCAAAGGACCAAGGACAATGAAACATGAAGCCTGCGGCGTGTGGTTAATTTAAGTTCCGGTTGGAGAAGTCACATGAGCGAACAAATTAAGCCGGATAACGTGACAGTTTCAAATATCCGTTTTTTTTCTTGCAAAAACCGTTAAGATGGCCGAGAGTAATTGGCACGTGGCTTCTGAGTTTAGTTTAGTGTCTTGAGAACTCTCAGTGTCTTCTTTTTTCTCATTCTAACCAGACCGCGCCGGTCTGAAGACATGCTATCGGCCGCCCTTCAGATATCACTTGCAAGGCGGAAGTTCAGAGTGGTTTCAATTTGTCCTTTATGTTAGCTCATGAGGTCAGCCGCTGGCTTAACAAAAATGATGTTTTTGCAGTGTCTAAGTGACCGGCAGTCGGTCACGCAACTCAAAACACTAAATGACCGGCAGTTACTCTTTTTATTCTGAAAATACAAATTTAACGAACTAAAATAAACATCGAATGTCCCTCTATGGATAAAGAACCATAAAGCGATTCAGAAGCTGGCGTTAGAAGAAAAATCAGTTCTTAGTTTTTACGCCAGACACACTTTTAAGTTAAAAAAGTTCAAGTTACAACTTTAGAATTTAGTACTGTATTTTCATTAAGACACTTGTAGTTTTCGTAGACGATTGAATATCGGTCAAGCAAATCAAAACACTATTTGGCCGGCAGTTCGTTTTTTTCTCCTAAAAATAGAGGTTTGTGCCGGTCACGATAAAGAACCGTCAAATGATTCAGTAGCCGTTGTTAGAAGTGAAAATCGGTTTATAGACTTGGTTTACGTCTGACATCGCTGTAAGCCGGTAGTGAAGTTCACTGCCGGTCAAGTAAGTCAAAACACTAAATGGCTGGCTGTTTGAATTTCTTTCCAGAAACGCATCGAATATAAAGTATATGTATTATAATCCATCTTTCGTCGACAATGAATAATTGTAAAAGCATTAATTTTGAATGTTCACCGATTTCCAATCTTATACTTAATTGTCAAGTCGGTCATGATACTCGGAAAAAAAGCGCTCGAGCAGCCCCCCCACTCAAAATTTTTTTCCGCCGGACCTGGAGTAGTGTACCTGGTATAAACTACGAACCAGTTTTCACTTTTAACACCGGCTTCTGAATCGCTTGATGGTTCTTTTTCGATATAGGAACATTCGATGTTGATTTTAGTTGGTAATATCCTATATTTAGAGAAAAAGACGAACTGCCGACCATTTAGTATTTTGAATTGTTTGACCGGCTGCCGGTCATTTAGACACTTCCTTATTGGCACTTCCTAATTGGCACTTCCTTATTTTAATATGCAACCTTCGTTTTACTGTACAAAATCAGCAATCTGCTCAGAATCGATCATGTGATTTTGATTTATCTGTCGACATTGCCACAACTGTGATTTAATTTTGTTCACACATGGTTTTTAACACATGGCTTAAAAATGGCCAAGTCTTAAATAAATTTAAACCACTGAATATATGACTCAAAATGAGCTTTTACTCTAGCAAAAATAAACTCTGCAACTACGCAAGCGCAGCCTAGGTACCAAGGAAGTGGCAGCAGGGGACAGCTGTTTCACTCCTTTTAGAGCTCGTCAGCACTGCATAGCCAGGCACTAATAAAGACACAGATCTTGCCCATCAGAGTGCTGGGAGGTAATATTCTCTTTAAGCAACTACATCATGCTTACATCCCAGCCAAAGGTCCCAAACTTGCCGTGTGTTGACTGAGGTTTAGATGAGAACTACATTGGTAGGTCCACCTTAGGAGTAACTGGCACTGATAAACAAGACCTTGTGTCTTTATTAGTGCCTGGCTAGGCAGAGCTGACGAGCTCTAAAAAGAGTGAAACAGCTGTCCGCTGCTGTCACTTCCTTGGTGCATATGTTGCGCATGAGTAATTGCAGAGTTTATTACTCTAGCAAAAGTTGTCCCTTATCAAAGTATACACTCGAGTGATTTAGGCTTAGAGGGCTTTTTGACACATCGTAATGACACATGTTCAAATTTTCACACCTTTCAAACAAGTTTGAAGTTTAGGTTTTTTGTGTAGAATCGAAGCACTTCGAAACGTCTTTGATCGATTTTTCCGTTTGAGTTTTTAAAATGGAACTAAACCCTTTGCCAGATTTACTGAACACCGAGTGTTTAGAGTAAAGGTAGTGCAGTTCTTTTTGAAGAGTGACATTCCACTAAATTGTATAGAATATTTCATGGACGTTTTGAAGAAGCAAGCACGCCTTTGACATCAGTACACCTAACGTGCGCCGCTGATTCAGGTTAACCTAAAAGAGGAATATAAGTTAGTTGCAGAACTAGTCAAGGGAAAGAATCTGAGCATAATCTTTGATAGTACTACCAGGGATAGTTGGGACTGTTGCTTTGATATAGATACATTTATATGAAAACAATGAACATTACAATTTACTCCACGTCTCAGGTACTTCGAATGCAGGAACAAGGCTGTTGCAGTGACGAGCAGAATAATATCCTGAACCTCGTCTCCAATGACGTAAATAGATTCAATGCAGCAATTACCTACCTGCCATCAATCCTCTTGGCTCCTCTAGAAACTGCAGCTATGATAGCAATTACTGCTTGGTTTATTGGTTGGCCTACACTTTTAGGTGCATTGGCAATTCCCTTCCTTGTGTTAGTCCAACTTCTTTGTGCACGGAGTATAGCTCGCCTGCGAGAGAGGTCCGCTTCATTTGCTGACAAAAGAGTGTCGCTTATAGCTGAGGTCCTACGCGGAATTCGAGTGATAAAAATGTCTACATGGGAGCAGTCTTACCAACAATTTATATTGGATGCTAGAAGGTTTGTTATTCTACAATATAACAGTTTTGTGTCTATAGGGATAATCTTTTCTTTTTTATATGGCTTGGTAGTTCAAGCATTGTGGTTGGACAGTAGGTAACGGATGGTAAGGACTCAGATACACGAACATCCCAAAGTAATGCTTTTTATGTTTGTTTTTAAAAGCATCGATCGTCATCATCAATGACACAAATCACGTTGTATAGTTGCATTTAATATTACTTATTGATAATGTCAAACGTCTTAGCGCTGTTGTTAAATCTTCATATCTTGTGTATTACATGAAAATATATGTTTAGATTAATTTTGGCAAATGATTGTTTTGCAGGAAGGAGCAAAAGATTCTCAATAAATTGAGCTGCATTTTCAGCATTGTTGGGATACTTTTTCTTGTTGGCCGAACTTTGCTCACACTTTTTCTTCTACTTCCCGTTCTTATATTCGGATACGTGCTTCATCCTCACAAAATATTCTTCGTCTTATGCATGGTACAAATAGAAGAAAATATGCTATTTTTTTATTTTAACCACGCATTAACGCAACTAGCTGAATGCAAGACATCCCTCAAAAGAATCGAGAACTTCTTGTCAGTAACAGAAATTGCTGACGATTGCACTTTGTCTGACATGTCTGAATACAATAAACGTTTCAACTTATTTATTGACATTAAAAATCTGACATGTATTCATAAATCAGGATTTCAAATCCTTTCTGACGTTACACTTCACGCAAATGATAAAGATTTAGTTGCGGTGTGTGGAATTGTTGGTAGCGGTAAATCTTCTCTGCTTCTTGCGATGTTAAATGAAATAAAAGTCACATCTGGAACATGTTATAGCAAAGGAAAGATAGCGTATGTTCCTCAAGTACCCTGGGTATTTAGTGGAACAATTCGAGAGAATATCATCTTCTATAATCCACTCGACGAAAAAAAGCTTGAATTAGTAATTGAAGCATGCGCACTAAAAAAAGACATCGCCTCATTTCCTGACAGAGACTTGACACTTATAGGAGAAAACGGTGTTATTCTTAGTGGTGGTCAGCGGGCGCGTGTCAATTTAGCACGCGCAGTTTATGCTGATGCCGACATATACCTTTTAGATGATCCTTTAAGTGCTGTTGATTCCAACGTTCGACTTCAAATCTTTGAGAAGTGTATTATGGGCGTTTTAAAAAATCAATTGCGTGTGTTAGTTACGCATGATATACAGCATTTGGAGCGTGCTAACCACGTGATCCTCCTGGAAAGGGGGCGTGTTGCCAGGCAAGGAAACTACCATGAGGTAATCCATTCTGCCGAAATTGAGTTTTCCTCAGTCATCCAATCTCCCTCTACCCGCCTTACAGCATATAAAGGAAATCTTGAAGTATCCCAACAGATCAGTAAAACAGCGGAAAACTTGTTCTCTGAAATTACAAGCTTAGATATGGCAGAAGAAGACAGAAGTTTTGGCCTTGTCTCTTGGAAAACCTATTGGAGATATATCAGTGCTGTTCTACCAAAGCCGTTGGTTATTTTCCTGATATTCTTTTTTATTAGTGCAACTGGTGGGTAAGCTTTTTTTTATTTATCTTTAATTATAGTTTATCACTAGGGTTAGAATAAGTTTATCACAAGATACCCAACAGCAATGGTCGGTATTTCGCTGGAATAGACGCGCTTATACTAAACATCCACCAGCGTTTAGATATTCTCTTTTTTTACACAATGCAAACAGAGTAAGTCAAATATCAATTTGAATCGTTCATGTCTTCATAGCGTTGCACGACGGAATGTTGAATAATAATTTCTTTCTGTAAAACTCCTCTTGCAGTTTCCTTAAGTTTACCAGATGTGTGGCTGTCTGAATGGTCAAACATCGCGTGGAATCGCCCTCAGGGCAGAGTTAAAGTTTACATCTACATTGGACTTGTGTGCGGTTCTGCTTTGTTAATCTACTTGTCTTCCGTACTAGTTCTGCGAAACGCCATCACCTCAACTAGCGCCATCTACGGCAAAATGATCAGCAGGATTCTCAAGGCTCCAGTTCTTTTCTTTGATACAAACCCGGCAGGACGAATCCTCAACCGGTTTTCCAAAGATATCGGCATTATGGATGAAATATTGCCCTTGACGCTTTATGACTCATCTTCTTTAACAATCAGGATGATAGTTAGTATTATTATACCTGCTATAGTTAACAATTGGGTTATTATTCCAATCGTTCCGCTAATAGCCCTTGGCGTGTATTATGGGAGACGTTATGTTGTAGTATCACGTGAAGTGGCTCGTATCGAAGCCCTAAGTTACAGTTTCTTATTAACTCGGTTTTCTAACACCAAACAAGGACTGGTGTTGATAAGGAGTCATGGTAAACAGCATGATGTCACGCAAGACTTTTACAGGTTAGTCGACTTTATTCCGCTATGGAAGTGAAATTTAACTGAATCATATTTCCAGTTTTACTTGAACAGCTTTTCAGTTTTCTCGTATTTAAGGATTTAGCCAGCATTTTTAGCATGAAAATAGGTTGCCTGTTAAGGATTCCTTGTACTAGCACGCAAGCAAGGTGGGGTGTAATTAAATGATAAATCTGGAGTAGTCTAAATTTATTTCAGATAATCAGCGCGCTAAATTCAATTATACAATGGGATATGTATTAACTGTACTCTTTCCGTGCGATAAATTAGTTTTCCGCCCAGGGGTAGTAAAGGACTCTCGTCCGTTTAACACTACAGAAACCGGTGATAAGCGCCGGCTCCATGGGCCACTTAAGGATTTAGCTAGCTAGCTTTTTTGTGCAGTGGATTTTCCTTGCACTTCTCCCTTTGATCGATCATCGTGCGAGAGGTGCACCCTATTGGCATTGAAATTTCCTTAACCCTTTCAAAGAAATCGGAAGCAAAACATTTTAATTAAATAGCAAAAGTTCAGCAAAAAACTTGATAAAAATCTTGACCTTTTTAATAACAAACATGTTTCGGCAGTGCTACTGCCATCGTCAGGTTAGGCAGTCTCTTTAGTGTCAAAGACCCTATCCCTAGTGATCTACGCGCACGTGTCGTTTATAAATTCTCGTGTGCTGGCTGTACAGCCAGTTATGTCGGAGAAACCAGGGCTCGACATTAACGGTAGCCAACTAGCCACAGACTAGTAGAAATTTATGTTTTGACTACTAGTAGATTTTCTATTTCCACTAGCCACTTTGGCTAGTAAACAAAATGAAATTGACTGAACTAGTTTCTGTTTTTGTCAAGGAGGACATCTCAGAATTGCAACGCTTGGCTAGTAAAAACCTTCTTTGGCTAGTAATATCTAAGTTGCCACTAGCAATTAGACTAGTAAGTTGTAAAGTTAGTGTCGTGCCCTAGAAACAATCCGACACTTAGCTACGTGCGTCAATGAACATCTTGTTTCGGATAGAGCCTCACATATTTCCAGCACTTAGAGCGCAACGAAACATGTTCGCGACTTTGCTCTAAGAAATGCTTTCAGGTTTTGGATTCCGCTACGACGGAATTAACACTAAAAAAAAAAAGACGCTATTCATATCAGACGTGTCAAACATCCTAGTTTGAATAGCCAAGTCAAGCATGTCAACCTGAAGCTGTAACTTATAATGTTAATTTTCTTTTCTTTTTTTTTTTTATCTGAATACTAATTTTTTCAATCTTGTATATTTACTCACTTACAAATATTTAATCAGTTACACTGACGATGGCAGTAGCACTGCCGAAACATGTTTGTTACTCGTGGTACCACGAGTCAACTTTTGGGTTCCATTTCTTTTTCATTTTCTTTTTTTTCTTCATGTCGCGATTAGCGATTCGGTCCAGTGACTGCCTTATATGGGATTTGTCCCCTGTCCCACGCGTACCACGAGTAAAGGCTTAATGAGTCTCTTGCTATTAAAAAGGTCGTAATTTTCATCAGATTTTAATTCAAAGTACTTATCATTGGGCAAACACTATCTTTTTAGTTCAGGTTTATATTGAAAAATATTCACTATTCGCCACCATGCAGTTACAATTTGGGAATAACATTTTTTGCTGCTTAAGATCATGTACTTTGCAATTCTCTTTACTGAAACGCAACAAAAAAGAATGAAAACCAATGAAAAACTATTCTTTCAGTGTTTAAAAAGGTTTATTGGCTTGTTTACTATTCGTTTAAAAACTAAAGACTTAGTCTGGAGTGCTGTTTAATAATTTAATCAATAGATTGCGTATATTAACTCTCCATTATAATGGACCATGAAACCAAGCTTTTTTAAAACATACTTTGTATGTAAAGATTTCTATTAAGCATTTACTTTTGGTATAATCGCAACTTGTTTCAAATAACCATTGCTGAAAACACACAAACTAACTAAGAGGGTTTTTGCTATATTGCCCAAGCAGTGATTTCATTGTCAATGTGTTATCGTTTCGAGGTCCCAAGACAGTTCGACGAGATCTTGGTTCGTTTCGCTTTCCCTAATGCGATGGCTTGGAATGAGAATGAACGCAGTTGCTGGATGTCTCGTCACAATTCTGATATTTTGCTGTCTGGTGGTACCAAATATCAGTGTAGGTGAGTGTCTCAAATCACATAAGTGGTTAAGATCCAGTTAACAGCAGCGGCATCAAAATGGGGGGTCGGTTTATACAATGATAGCTTAAAAAATCTTTTTTCTCCGTCAGATAATAACGGGATCTGCTTATACAACGAGTCGGTTGATAGCGGGGACTAAGTTTCACATCAGCCGGATTAATAAATTTTATAAAGTCAAATACTTTTGACAATTTTTTTTCCTCAGTACTATACCATGTCGAGAAATTGCTTAACTCCTGAAAATTAATATTTTTTAAAAAAGAAAAAAGTACTTAGAAGATTCGATAGCTAGAATTACTGAAACACACAAAACAGGCCTTAATGTTAATGTTTAGTTTATGATTGTCTGAGAGAGCAAAACGTTTTTAGAAATGGAGCTCATCTTTTTTGCCAACTTTCATATCGTGAAGGCCTGGATACAAGTCCCTTAATTCTCATAATTGCGACCTAAAACCTATATAGAAAGAACGACCGCTCTGAAAATAGCAAAATCCCAAAGTTTGGTGTTAATGAGATCGATAGTTAACGATTTATAATACAAGAGTTTCCTAAGAAACGTATAGGTTACGGGCCAATTCTGCATAAGTGTCCGGAAGCCATACATTTCTAAGGAAATTTTTGTATTTTAAAACAGCTATAAATCGTTAACTATTGATCCGTTTAACCTCAAACTTTGGGTTTTGCTATTTACAGTGCAGTCGTTCTTTCTATATAGGTCTTAGGTCGCAATTATGAGAATTAAGGGACTTGTATTCCAGGCCCTCAGGATATGAAAGTTGGTAATATATATCCACGAGTAAAACTTTTGATTGTTACAGGCGAACTCCTTGGTTACTTACTCTTTAAAGGCTGCTCGGTGTGATTCCAGCTTGACCTTTGTTAATAACTATTAGTTAGTTTAGAAGAAGAAATAGAAAAAAATGTAAAAAAGTCTGGGTATCCATAATCTATCTGTTATGTGTCTTAAAATAACTGCCCAATAAATTTATATTGTCATTTTTCTAGTAAGAAAGTACTGATGTGAACTACAACCACATACGAAAAAGATTATAACTATAAAGTTTCTCCAAGATGCGCGAAACGAAAGTTTTCAATAATACATTTTGAATGGCCATTAAGAAGGTACCTTATACCACTTGTGATTCACCAATCATGTGAAAATATTTGGTTATTTCACGTTTCACGAAACATTCCGAATGTCATTCACTGTTCTTGCAACAAAAAAATTCACGGACCACGGTACATTAAGATATTTTTTTACACATCATGGATATAAGAAGAAAGCCCAACCACGCGACACCAAAAAAAGTATTGGTGGGTTTCATAAGGTTCCAGTTCAGCGCACATGGTGGTCAGTTATACAAAAGAATCTCATTAGAATCTAG
>JANCMA020542371.1:0-10209 GCA_024336925.2 Zoanthus solanderi
GAAAATAGCAATACTCAAAGGAAAACAAAAGGTGATTTGTCAGTGTTGGTTGATTTTCTAAAAAATGTAAAAGACGAGACATATACCGCCTTCTGAGTTGAATGAATACTTGAGTGAATTTACTCTTAGCGTCAAAAAGAAAAGTATATGATAAAAAAAAAATCACATGTCCGCTTGGAGATACGAATTTTATCTTCTCGTGTTGAAAATATCTCATTCGTTTGCTGCGCTCACTCGTGAGATATTTTCAACACTCGAAGATAAAATTCGTATCTCCGCGCGGCCACGTAATATCCTCTATGTAATATGAGAATTACGAAGTGTTGCAATTGCATACGGTTATGCTTCTGTTTAGTGTAAAGTTAATATACCCACATACAAATGACCTTTTCTACCAGTTGTGGTACAATAGCTCAGTTGGTTAGAGAGAGCGCTGCACCGGTATCGCAGAGGTCCTGGGTTTGATTTCTGTTTCAAAATCCGGAAATGTTTTGGCTTCTTTTCGTTATTGCATAAATAACGTACCTAACCGCGAAAATCACTTATAACTAATACGCCATTTTTTGCCAGTTTCAGGCCTCTGTGGGGGCAAAATAGTGTTGCTCGGTCACATTTTGTTTTATTGATTTACTCGATTTGCAGTTTTTTGCCCCCACATAGGACTGGGGAGAACAAAAATTTGCATTAGTAAAATGGTGTATTACGAAATGTCACAATTAAACTGTTATATTCAAGTTTCTCCAAATCATATAGGACACTCCTTCTGATAACGGAATATTTCGGTAATGTCTCGCCATACGTCGGCAGCTGCGCATGCGCTTCTTCATTCCATAGTCCCAGTACGCAGTACTCTTAATAATTTTGCTGTATTCTAAATAATATGTAAATAATGCTTGCCGATGTTCACTTCATTGACGACGAATGCAAAGAGTTTTAACATACTTGAAAACCTGTCGTAAAACAGTTCAGATTTGAAATACTGAACGACAGCTAATTCTTATTTTTTGTAATAAACGACTTCACGTAAAATATACTTTCGGCCGCACTCTTTCAGTACATCATGGCCCACACTTTCCAGTAGTTGGTTCATAGCGTACACGATTCGCTTGAGGGCTTGGTGTCTTTTTTTTTCACCAAGTCGAACGACCTCTGACTCAACCTCTTGAAAAAGTTTTAGTACATTCTCATGAAGTACCGAGGCATTCGTCTGATCTTCTTTCCAAAGACATGCGCCGTCCATCTTGTTTAAAAACGTTTCTATTTTGGCGTCCTTGATTGAGCCGTTCCACAAAAAATTAACAAAGCTTTGATTGGAGATTTTTCTTTGCAAATTCTTCATATTTGATAGTCTATAATTAACTTTTTCTTCTCTACACACTGCGATATTTACATAACAATTTCCATTTTCTAGATGACTTCAAACTGTCCAAATTCCGTGTCATGACAGGAATCTTTATGGTATAGTTGAGATGTTTTAAATAAAAGATACTTGATTAATGATTTGTTTCTCGATAAAACATTTCCCTTGAGGCGATTAAAAAACAACTGCCGCTATCGCGTTTATCGAGTGAAAAAGCTGCATTTAATACCATATTGCGGTTTTTTTGCCGCAGGAGTACAAGACGAAGGAAGTTAAAATTTCCTCTGGGAGAATAAAACAATGCAATGCCATCGCTGGGGAATCACGAAATATAAGTTTTTCATAATGTTTTTTACTTATTTCTTTTTCTTCTTCAGTTTTCCGAAAAGATTTTTTTTTTCTTCAATTCCTTGGCCCATAATGGCTAAACACAACGCAATTTCTTTTTTGAAACACAACCTTGTCAAAAAAAGCAACAAAATTTCCACAACTCTGCAATCGTTTTTATACGCAAACAATTATTTGATAATCAATGTTCAATTTTTCCGAGTCTCGGTTCATGAGTGTGTCCTGAAGGGGGCTGGCAGTAGACACGAATGACGTCGATGTCAAATGAGAATGGTGCAGTTTGTAACAAAAAATGCAACATTCTCTTGTAGTTTTTCATTTTAGTCAATGAAAGTATTCAACAAACTCTTGAAAACTAGACGCATAGCTGCCTAAACTCGAGCTTTCGAATTCTTTCTCTATAGTGCACTGAAAGTTTTGTAAAGCTTTAAAATCCTGATGAATGCGTTTCCTCTCGCCACCAAGTCAGCCTGTTTCAATCACGTATTGACAGGGGTCATTGCAGCCTTCACGCATGCGCTGTAGTGAAACTGCAATTTGTGACTGAACACAAAAAAAACAAAAAACAAAACAAAGCCCAATTTATAACTTGGCCATTTCTTCGAAATCCCGAGTAATACACACTTTTTAATAAGAATCCAGTTTATAGGAATCACGAGGGGTCGTCAAAACTCGGAAATCTTAGGAATTTTTTAGGACTCATACCGAGGCTCCGAATCACTCGAACCGCACAAAAAAATCATCCATATACATTCCTCATGACTATGATACAACTCCCTTCTTTAAAGGTAGTTTCTATGGAAACCTTAAATGTGTTTCGATCGATCAAAAGTTACTAAAAATACTAGACTATTCTCTTTCGTTCTTCCGCCGGAAGAATATATTTGTCTTGCATTGTAATAGCCTCCCCGCAGACGTTTTTGTGTCAGCCCTTCCCAGTTCCCTCCCCACAAACTTGGGGAGGGAACTGGGAAGGACTGACACAAAAACGTCTGCGGGGAGGCTAGCATTGTAAGGACTTACTTCAGCCCCTCGATTTAGTAAAGTTTGAATTTATACCACGTTACATGCAACTCTGCCGGGTTTCACTGCTTCAACAAAATGAAGCCCTATTTTGAAACTATTATTTAAGAATCATATAAGGCTCAAAATGTCAAAATTTTAAGAATCGCGAGGCTCGGGGAAAAAAGCATGATTCTTATAAAAAGAAAATGTGTAATTACCATTGACTAGCTTACTTTAAATTTGCTAGATGAATTTAGGTTGTAAATGTTATTTGCAGTTATTGCCAGACCGTGCAGGATGCAGCCATAAACCAAGATGGAGGAAACTTCTTGAAGTGCTTAAA
Source organism: Zoanthus solanderi (assembly GCA_024336925.2). Taxonomy (NCBI): domain Eukaryota; kingdom Metazoa; phylum Cnidaria; class Anthozoa; order Zoantharia; family Zoanthidae; genus Zoanthus; species Zoanthus solanderi. The sequence goes on from JANCMA020542371.1 coordinate 3,057, forward strand.
TTTCGAACTCCCTTAATGAGGAAATTAAGCTTTCAGAAGAATTACATTCAATTTCAAAAGAAAACTAATGAAAAATATCATCAGTTCTTATTAGTAAAAATTCTAAGTTTCTGAATTGTTTTGTCATTGACCATTTTTTTCCCTTTGGTTGCTTTTCTTCCTTTTGCTATCTTTCATACGTTTAAATTTAACTGTTGAAGCTGACATATCGTGTAGCCCCATGGGTTATTTTATGCAGCTTGTACCTCAAACAGTTAACTATAAATATTTGTCGTCTTCTTTTTCTTTTTTCCTTGTCAAAACCAAGTGCAAATATAGCTGTTGTTATTGTTTCATGAAAGTTAAAGTTTGATACAAAAAAAGAAAATGGATTACCTCCGCCAAGGAGGTTTTGTTTTTGGGAGGGTTTGTTTGTTTGTTTGTTTGTTTTTTAGCAACATAACTCAAAAACGTACGGACAGATTTTGATGAACTTTTCAGGAAATGTCGGAAATGGGATGAGGAAGAACTGGTTAAATTTTTGGGGTGATACGCATACCAGTCTGGATCCAGGAATTTTTTAAAGGATTTTTTAGCATTGCGAGATAGGGCTAGTTTGAACTTATGTATATACAACTCTATAGTAAGAATTAAAAAATTAAAAAATTGTTGTCACTGACTAAAAATTGTTATATGAGGACGTTTCGGGTAAAATACTATAATCTTCTTCAGCATAAACATGACTACGAATGCAAATGAGTGCTTTTAAAAAGAGCCGCAGAAACGTCACTTGGGATCGCCAATTGCCTTGTATATGTCAGGAATGTAAACGTGTTCATTAATGGCATTCGGTTCGCGAATTGAGTGCCACGCTTCTAAAAATAATCTTTTTGACCATTGGGAACAGCGGTCAATGACCTTGACATCGTTAAGGTCAAAATCATGATTGTTTTTTATACAATATTGGGTTAATAAAGAAATTCCTATCTCCTGTGAAAATCGCTCTTTTGTGTTCTCTAGTCCTAGATCTTAGGACCCTTGAGGTTTGACCGATATAAACTTTATCACAGCCTTTACAATTGATTTTCCGTCTCGTTGGATCACCACCTTATCGTGGTGAGGCGGTTTGCGTGTCCCAATGATCCCTAGAGCTATGCCGGCTGGAGTGTGCGACTCCTGGCAGGGTCACCCATGCCGAACAGGTCAAGGGATAGGAGCCAGACAAAGAGTGATCCCTGGTCCTCCAGGTTGGGGGTTGGGCTTGGGGCTGATAACCCTTTCCCGGTAAAACAAACTTGTTACAGAAACCAGAAACAGAGTAATTTCATTAGAATAATACCATGGCCGCACCTCGTAGAAGATGCTTGATAAAGTCATTGGTGCACCCAAAACGTATGAAAGAGGGGGGCTGGGGCTGTTGGGACGAGGTGCGGGTTGCAGCAATAGTGAGAGAAAAATGTTAAGACTCCATGAAGGCCCTATGTGCGACGGGGCACGAGGAGGACAGGTAACAGTTACAACTGATTTTATAGATCACTCCTAGTAAATAGCCAGATTGTTTGGGGGTAGAACATATATATAGCACTACAATGTTGCGTGGGAATCACAATATGATTGGAGAAGAGCTGCGCTCTCGGAGTGCTTTTTTAGTTTGCACATATGATTGAAAGACTGTACACTATTTTAATGAAAACATGATTTAGTGAAAACATTGAGAGCAAAATCTAATTTTCAAGATAATTTCTTAAAAAAGCTCAAATTATTGTAAAAAACAAAGTAAAAACTATCATGCACACGGGTTGTATTTTTATTACGTGAGACAATTAAACTGCTTCTGTTTCAAATGCTTCATCTTACAACTCGTAACTTTAAAGAGATTTAAAGTGAAGTTCACAGACTAAGGTGCCGTTTCTGAAGAATGGTTGTTATATTTGTTAACTGAACTTCTCATTGTCCCTTCATTATACCTGGAGCTGACACTTCTCCTACCAAATATTTTTATCTTTCATAGTGCTTAGTTATTTTCATAGATTTTTGTGGGCCTTTTCAACATTATTCGAATTATATTTTGAAAGCTTGTTATAAGTAAAACCAGGTAATCATGTGGACTATTTACCGCCGTTAGCCTAGTTGATAAGGTGTCAGTCTATTGTGCGGGAGGCACAATAGACTAAGGAGAAGGTGCTGCCTTTGCTCTAACAACTGCAAATGGTTAGACCTTCGCGTCTTCTCGGATATAAGGACGTTAAACCATAGACTCTCGGAGACTTATTTGGTTGTGTCTGGCTGTCATGTGAAAAGTCTCCGTCCATCTTAGAGCGGCAAAGATGGTGCCAGCTTGATAACTCGACACCAAATTAAAGTCATTATGATTCGATGCACTCGGACACTCTATCAAGTTCCAGCAACTGTACAAATCCGACACTAATCACCTCACTGGCAGGTTCCGCCCACTACCAGCCTTTCGTGCTTGTGTTTTGTTAGAATTTGTTTTCTTGTTCTGTGAAGACTTGTTCTTGCTCCTGTCGGATTTTCCTTTGAAAATCTTGTCTGTATCTAGTTTATTTACAGGAATGCTGTTGACAGGAAAATTTGTGGAAGCTGAACTAAGGTTATCATCAACGTTATCTGGAAAACTCTCATCCACTGCCAGTCTTACTGGTGCATACATGTTAAACCATTGCTGTGGATTAAGGAGCAAAAGAAACATTTTAAGTCCCAAATTTTAAAAAACATTTTAACACAAGCCAATGTAGTCAGACTAATGTTTAAGGAAACGTAAAAGCTATTTATAGTAGTTGAAACTCCAAACAAAATTAAAAATGAACTCATATTACTTGTTTAAATAACCGATGTTATCTAATGGTGGATCAGTTATGCCAAAGGTTATGACTGCTTCCCACTGCAAGAATATGTGCAAGCAAAATGACCTATATGAGTGGAAGCTTAATTGGCTGCTCGGCTGGTAAGATCTGACTCCCAAGCGGGAGGCCCTGGGTTTGCTACCAGTCTTCCGTCAGGGGTTGAACACTTGTAGTCTTTGTTTCGCCACACCATCCACATGCAGAGACGTTAAGCCACAGGTCTGGTCTCCTAATCTCACATGTTCTATCGGAGGACTTAAAAGAACGCACATCGTTGTCAATAAAAGTTACGATACGGTGTTGTGGTCTGTCCTTGGTCAAAGGGGTTATCTATCTCATGATAAATGTTGTAAACTGTTGTACCGCCGACTGGTTAGCCTAGTTGGTTAGGTGCCAGTCTACCGCTCGGGAGGCTTGGGTTCGATTCCCGGTTGGACCAACACTCAGGGTCTTAAAATAATTACGAAAGTGCTGCCTTTGCTAAATCTCTGCAAATAGAAAGAACTTCACGGCTTCTAGGATAAGGGCGTCGTAGGCCCATTTTCTCGATATTCTACGGAGGGAATTAAAAGAACCCACAAACTTGAAATGTGTCTACTGTCTAATAATTCATCGAAGACATTTACTAATGTATCAAATATATATGTGAGCCGCCGTTGTCGACTATCTAAGACACTCAAATGCTGACCCTGTATTTGGCATGTAAAATGACACTAAAAAGCACCTTGGGGAGTTTCCATTAAAAATTGTATTGTATTGTAAAATGCAATCTCTCCTCATATCCCCTAAAGCCCCAGTAACGTACTTTGTGGAGTTATAGAGCACAATTTAGTTTTGGTTAAAATTCTATTGTCTTTCGAGCTGTTGTAATTTTTCAGCAGTAACAGAGATTTATGAATCAAATTTGATAATTAAATGCAGATTTTGCAGTAGTATTAAAAATGATAAAAAAGGGGGCAGGAATTATGAGTTTTCAGTTCTGTGATTTCTTTGAAAGTTTGTCTTAAATGTCATACTTTTGTCTCTGGACTGATACCACTGGAAGTGAAGATGTATTGCCACTGAGGCAGACCAAGGTGAACAATCATCATTCTAAAATAGGCTGTAAAGCTGCTGGCCACAAAATACCATTCCAAACTGCGATCCAGGAACCAGATTTCAGGTTTGCTGTTGGTTACACCTGTGCAATGAAGTATAAAGTGTACTAAATAACTAGATATTTCTCGAGTGAATAGAATGACACCTTACCATTATAAATCGTAAAGCGGGGCTTGAATGATTATAAAAAATAACTATTACGTATTTTAATAGAAAATGTAAAAATACCTTAAGTGGAGTTTATTTGTTGTTCTTTAGCGCAATGGTGGTTAGGAGTGTCTTAGCTGACTTTGATTAAGATCCCCGCAATCCCCGATCGGGGAAGAAAAAAATTGAAGATTTCCAAAACAAAAATCCTGGACTTTCAAATAACCATAAGGGATATTTTCATCAAATTAAAACTCGACAAATAGGATGGAACACAGCTATTCAGTTTGATTCACATGCAGCTTTATCAGTTTCAATCATTAATCAATGCTGTTGTTTTAAGTTGTTCGCGTTGACATCTGTTTAGTTCCGCATGAAATAAACAGCAGCATGCTTTAGTTTTACATTGCAAAAACACATGCTTATAGTACATCAATTGCAATTTGAGTTACAGTTTTTGCGGTTCAATGGAGGTCGCCAATTTTTGCTAATTTCTCGGGGGAACCCCCCCTCCCCCCATATTCAGCCCCCCCCTCATATTCAGCCCGCTTTAGGGAGGGCTGAAGGTTGGACACTCTGGTGGTTTAAGTTTTTGTTAGGTGTTCAACCCTAAAGAGAAACATTCTAAGTTTCTTCCCTCCATCAGCTAAAATGTCAGTCAAGAATCTCGGATATAACAACGTTAAACCGTAGGTCCTCGAAGACATATCTGTGACTATATGTGTGTGTCTGTCATGTGAAAGGTGTCCATCCACTTTACAGTGGTAAAGATGGTGTCACCAATTAATATGCCTTTGGCCAGCTTAATAAATTGACACCTAAATTAAGTCATTATTATTATTATGATTATTATACATTTAAATATGATAATACTCTATGATAAGTGCATGTATATGAACTAAATAAAACCAGGGGGCTGGTGTGAAAAAATAATAACTTATGTTTTTTCTTTGAGGAACCCAAGCAGACTCCATTGGCAGAGTTTATTCCACTATTATCGTGCATAACTGAAAAATAAAAGTTGTAATAAAAAAATTTCACTGCAGCCTTAAAGTCAGCTGCTTGAGTGGAGCTGGTTTTGGGAGGACTAGCATATGAAAGGGGTGAGGATGCTAGACAGAACTTTTGATTAAACCCCAACTTGGAAAAGTTCTTTGTTTAGTCTTAAATTGTCTTAAGGTTACTTTTCAGTTTAAGCGGTGTTTTTAGTTAATGGAGCACATCTCTGTTACTTCGCAACTATCACAGAAAAGCTTATTAAATTCTCTAAATCGCTGTTTAATTTGTTTTTAAAATTTACGCAAGGCGAAACACAATCAAGCAACACTGTTTGGATTATCTTTTTCAAAAATATAGGCCAAAATCAAGGAACTCTCAGGTTGCTGCTACTGTAGATTCGCAATTAAATTCGCAGCTAGCTGCACAAGACTGCTCTGTCTGACAAACTGTCAAAACAAAGGGCGTGATTATAATTAGCCGTTTTACTTCCGTCAAAATTTTTTTGTTTTAAAATCTCGTTCTGTATATGAACAATCCCAATTCTATTTTCACTCTTTTAAAGGGTTAATATTGATCTCTCCGAATGGCTAACAGTCTCGTTTGGTCATTTCCATCGGTTTCAAACTGAACAGTAACCTTAAATCTGATTTCAATTCAAAAGTGTTTTTCCACTGGTTAGCTCTTTCTGGCTATATCTTGCTTTTCATGCGCACTGAATGACTCGAACCATCATCATCATCATCATCATCATCATCATCGTCATCGTCATCGTCATCGTCATCATCATCTTCTCTTAGTCTCTCACTCCTGGGGTTGGATGTTGAATGACTTGAATCATTGAAATCAAACAGAAAGCAAACAGGCAATAACTTACAAACCTGTATTCCTGTTTCGCTGCGGATAATGTAATCTTCCTCTACATTATGCGAAAGAAATTTGAACGAGGATAGGTCACAAATTTTGAAAGTTTGGATCTTAAAAAGGTCCAGTAAAGGAACCCTGAGTCTTCTTTAGTCACTGATGTTATAGAAAACTTTTATCAAATAAATGGAGGAAATAATACTAATTATAAAAAATATAATTATATTAAACATATATTTTTATAAGGAGACCTTCACAGACTTCTAAATATTATAACCATTATGGCATTTTACCCAGAACACCCTAACTGAGACAAAAACCTTGAAATTTATATTCCTAAACCAGATCCCATCCCTCATCATATTTAAGTACCATTACAGGATAGAAAGAGCAGTTGCATTTACAAACCATTATTCAAAACCCGCAAGAATCAATTATAGAGAACAAGCATTTGACGGTATCCCCTTGGAGTTACAAAAATCTAATTGTTCGTTTAATTAAAGTATAATTATGAAAACTTGATTTTTTCTATGTAATTTCATTTATGCATAATTATGTCTTACCTGCCTTTAGGTCATTATAGACTAAACACACTTTGCCAAACCCGCTGCAAGGGTCAAGTTCAAACACTTTACTCCTGTTATAAAACTGTGGCTTGGTTCGACCTAAAACATGTTGTCTTTGATTATCTACATATCTGCTGCATTATCATAATCAAAATTCTTGCACTAGAAATGGTGGAACTTGGAAGCTAATCAGGCATGGGGTGGGATTTGAATTTTTACAATTGCTGAACGATTCCTGATAAAAGTTATTACTCGTGCCGGTAGGCATCGAGTATAGGAATGGGCTTCGTTTTTTTTTCATCTTTTTTATTATTTTTTGTGTTACAAATTTGCACGGCTTATTCAAAGAGTCTTCTCTTTTCTTCTCTTGCTTTTTTACCTTTTTTCTCAGCTTAAAACTTAAACACATAAGGAAAATTTGAATTTTTGAGACATTTTGGTTTATCGAAAAATAAAAGTTTTTTTGAATTCGATTTCTGATTTGATTTCTTTCCTTTCCTTGGCGACACATCCCCCTCCCATCAAAGTCACAGTAATTTATATTTCTATATAGCAGCAAGTCTCTTTCTCATTTTTCATGGATTCAATTTAAAAACTTGCAAGAACCGGCACGAGTAAGGCTACTGGGTAGCCTCTTGT
>JANCMA020542476.1:0-10207 GCA_024336925.2 Zoanthus solanderi
GGCAATTTATTTTTCTCAACTAGTAAAAAACGTTTCTCAACACTTACCAGTAATTTTTTATACTTTTGGCATGTTTGACTTGCCATAGAAAACCCTCGACTGCGTCTCGTCACTGATCTGCTGTCGAATTCTCCCAAACCTTCGCCTCGGTTTTCACCAGGCTATGAAGGAACGGAAACATGTTTTATTTCTTAAGTGAATTATAACAACTTATGTGTTCCCAGAGAGTATAGTAAAACGGAAATAAAAGCTTTCAGAAATAAATTCAATTGATGAATTAATGAGTTTGTGAATGAAATACACGGCAAATTTTCCGGGACAATACTAAAGTCAAACGATTTTAAAAGACTAAAGTTCGAGACCAAGCGCACATCGTTTATACTTACAGCAGAAAACGCATTGATCAATCAGTTTGATACCAATAAGATCGCGAGGTCATCTCACAAAAGTAAATACAAAAACCATATTAAAACTGGTTGCGTGACGACCCATAACGGCTGCGAAAGAGACTAGTGGAAAAGAAAGTCACACAGATATTCAAATCTCGGCAGCATAAACACATTTGAACTATTAAACAAAATCTACTGAATTTGGTGGTATTCAATTGCGAATTTTTAATTCGTGATTTTGAAATCAACAAGCAAGGTTTGAATTACGAAATCGGCGTGACACATATGAAATGGACAACTTAGTTTAAGTACCGATAACTAGTAAGCTTACCTTTTTCGGATCTGATGGGAACGAAGGAGAATCGAAGTCTTCACTGAATCCACGATCCTTTTGCAAACTGTAGATACTCTTTGTAGTCTTAAACTTTAAATCTAAAAGGCACCATGGAACGGGTTGATTTCTAATAATTTCAATTCATATTTACAACAACAGCCCGATCATTCGTTCCTCGTAAAACATTGTATTGATACGTTCTACTTCCAGAAAATATAATTTTAAAAAATCAAGAAAAAATTTCTCATTCATGAAGAAAAAAATTAAAATTTCATACCGGAATTTTGACAGTTGTCATCTTTGCCTTTGAGTCGATTCCTTTCTTTCAAAGCATTAGTATTTGTCGATTTCATCGATCGTTTCTGCTTCCATGTTTGCGAAATACGCTTCATATTTTGAGCATGACGAAAATCTATTTCACAAAGGTTAAGTCACATTGACTTTAGTGAAAGTTCTTTTCGATCTCTCTGTTTGGCTTGCTTCTGATAGATCACAGTACTTAGCGCTGCAAATTTTGAATTTCGCTTTGATTTTGAAATTAGCGCTTGGATGGTTTCTCGACCCAGACTCCCCTTCCGTAGCGTCGTATGGATAGCGTAAGAATAAATGACCATGCACATGTACGTTCTGAACCATTCTGTAAAGCTCTATTTTTGTTTAATCTTGTTTAAAAAAATAGGAAAGAATAAAAAGAATAAAAGAGCTTAAAACCACTAGAAACAGCGACGGGAAGAGCTTAAAACCACTAGAAACAGCGACGGGAAGAGCTTAAAACCACTAGAAACAGCGACGGGTGGAAGTCGACAAATGATCGCAAATTTTAGCGGAAACAACGGAGCAACCTAGCCACAGAGAGAGAATGAAAATTTCCCGGGGGAGTACTGCCACTGTTCAGCGTGTGGTTTTGAGACCATCCAGTCTAGAACAGGGGGTATAAATCACGGAAAGTTTTGTCTAGAACAGTGTATAAAGGTTTGCAATATTTACAAAACGTTTAGTACTGAGGATACAACAATGCTTTCCGGATGAGATTTGGTTTGATTGGATTTTGTTGTACGTGAATTTTTTTTTCTGATTCACAGGACTGATCTCTGTTTAAAATTCATTTGCTAATATAATCGGCGCTATTTCTTTATCACAGGGTAAGAGATTAGGGTTGCTAGTTTAGAACAGGATATCAAAATCAAGCCATTTCTAGTTTAGAACAGGGCTAGGTTTGTGAAGGACCAGCGGGACACACCAACCAAAATTCTGGTATCTCCCCTAGGGAAAATTTGAGTTTTTTTCACGGGATTGGACTCGCGCGATCGCGCCGATCAGCTCAGCCTGTCAATCTAACACGAAATTTGTACTTCCGCCAGAAAGAAAAACTGCTATTTCTCCACCAATAAGTATTCTTTTTTACTAATTTTTTTTTTAACTTTCAAGAACACAATTTTTTCTTTACCTTAGTCTCGAAATCAAAACTTTGATAACATTGCGTATCTGAAGGAATAAAAACTATACGGTACTAACTTTAATAATTGCTTGGAAATTTATGCATGTGTGCAAGTAATCACACAACTGGCAGCCAGGCGACAGTTTGGGGGATGCATTTTGTCCAGGGCAAAAGCCCCTTCCCTATGTTTATGTAGACAAAAAATATGTCCTAAATGCAAGAAATGTCAAGTAAAGGAGCTTCAACTTTCAGAATCTCCTAGTGATAGGAGGGAGGGCAAGAGTGGGCAACTAAACATGTTTTATTTAAAACTTTTTTTAATTGGTTCATATTTGTCCCAGGTTTCTCAAAGGCTCTTTAGGCTTCTTTAGGTTTCTCTAACAGCCACATATTATTAGACATATATTTACTTATCAAAAACTATTTATCGGGAGTTGTTAAATTTCTTCTCTCCGAGACAGTCTAACAGTTTTTTCCTGTAGTTCATGATTTCTCGGTATTGTCCCGATTGTGATAATATACTATTATTTCGTTTTGCCTCTTTATGAAAATCTGGAGTCTTTAGTTCATACCACCGTGGTTTGGGTCCACGTATTCTCTCAAGCTCGTCCAAACACTTTTTCTTTAAAAGTCTATCCTCCTCGAGTTTCAGCCGTTCAAGTTTTAGTCTTGTGAGTTCTTCTTGGTAGGGGGTGTTAAGGCCACTGATTGTTCTTGCTCTAAACATTTCTTCCTCTGCCATTTTAAAGAGTGAAAAATCAAATTCACTTATTGTTGTCCTGTGAATGTCTTCATTTGGATCGCTTACAAAGTTACCTTTTAATTTTGATTTAATAACTGATGCTGTAAGGGGGTTTGTTGACGAGAGCACATTCATATCTATTGGAGGTGATTTCTGCATATGATATGGATCTGTATACCAGTGTTCATCAACATTACTGCTTAAGAGTGAATTGCTAAGATCTGACACATCTCTTAACCTAATCAATTCCTCTTCAGGGCCATCACAGAATTCTGACAGATCCAGCGAAAGGTCTTGAGAATCAAGTGTCTCATCAGAAGCAACTTTGCAGTCTGTTAGTTTAAAGGTATGTGACTGTCGCAACAGAGGTGTTTTAGTGCTATCAGCTCTCACAGTTCTTTCCGAGTTTGTCCTGTACAGCTTTGGCTTGACACTGAAAAACAAGAATTCTAATTTAAATCTGTTTTCATAATCTTAAGCCTCAAAGTTATGTGTGAATTGGAAAAATTTCAGTACAAGAACTAATTGGTTTTAAGGGCAAATAACGCCTAAAAGAACATCATGATTTTATCATTTTATTTAATTCAACTGGTTGTTTAAATATTGTGATATGAAAATTTTATTACCCTGTGATGTCTAGTATAGGGGAGGTGAGAGTCGGAGGACAGTGTACGGCAGAAAGGCCTATGAAAAAGTGGAGTGATTGTGTGATGAAGGATATCAACTTGTTGGGAGTGGAGGAACGTGTGGTGCAGGATCGATGGATGTGGAGGGAAGTCATTGCCTAGCCAATCCCATCCTAGATGGGAAAATGTGGACGTTAATCGAGCTTGATGACAATTTTAAACAATATATTTTAGGTCAAAAAAACTGCAAATTAAAATAATTTCTTTGAAATTTTTCTTACATAGACCTTGGAGAAGTGAAGGAGAGTAAGAGTGTTGGTTTGAAGAAGGAGGATACAAAGAATCAAGCGAGATGGAGAGTGGGAGTGGGAGAGATTGCTGGCAGAGTGGGGTAAATCCGGCCACCCTCGTTTATAGGGATAAAACCGGATCAAAACTGGATTGATGATGATGATGATGAGAATAGTATACTTAGGAGAGCGAAGGAGCTGGAAGTGGAAGGTAGAAGGCCAGTGAAGACCTGGAGTAAGGTAGTGGAACATGAGGAAGTTAAACATTCACAGAAGATATGGCAAAGGATAGAAAACAGTGGAAACCACTCATATCACTTCCAACCCCAGGAGTGGGAAACTGAGGATGATGATGACAAGTGAGCAGCACTCTGCAGTGCTTGCCGTTTATGGCGAGCAATCGCTCTCGCAAAATCATTCTGAGAAGAGCGATAAATGGATCACCTGCTCACACAAAATCGCTTGCCTCATCAAACAATAAAAAACACATGTTCCATTTCCAATTCATTGTTTTAGAATTGCAAAATTTCCCATTTACAGCAGCTTCGACAAGAACGTCAAACAATAAGCATGATAGTGTTTGCCATATCTGTTTGAGATATCGTACGGCCTTTGTTATTGGCTGCTCGCATTATTGTTTACCTCCAATCTAATTTAAAAAAGCTTTTTGTCAGGTTTAAAAAGAAAATTGTTCAGTTTAGCTGGTGTGAGAACAGCATTGTTTTTGCCAAATAATGGACACTAATACTAAGGGGAAAATCGCTCACCTCAGTTATTTTAGGTGGGCTTTTTTTCACTCACCAAAGATTTTTAAATGGCAAGCACTGACTCTGTGTAATAATGAACATTGTAAAACTTTTTTATTCTCGTTCTCTATGACTTTTTTTCTTAAAATAACAGATACTTTGGCTTAAATACAGGCTATAATTGTAACATTGTAAAACGCCCTGAAGAAGGCTATGCTAGTTAGACAAAACTTGTTGGAGAATAAGAAAGTTTTACAACATTAGTATGCAGAGTACTGATCTCTAGACTACATTTTAAGAATTTGTTTTGAAAAAACAAGGCAAGAAGATCAGGAAACCATTTAGAGATTGCCTAGAAATTTCAGTTTGACTGGAACTGGTGCAGTCTCTTTCTTTTTTTCCTTTTCCCTACCTAGAATACAACCAGTAATCAGTTTCTAAACAGTTTTGGCTTGTACTTTCCACTTGAAGTTCTAAATTTGGCTGATTCTCATCCATCCAATTTTGATCCGGTTTTATCCCCGTAAATGGGGGTGGCCAGATTTACCCCACCCTAACAGCAATCTCTCCAACTCCCACTCTCCATCTAGCTCCATTCAAGGCATCCGCCTCCAAACCAACACTCTTGCTCTCCTTCTCCACTGGCACTTCCACGTCTTCTTTGGTTGTCCTCGCTTCCTCTTGCCCTTCACTTCAAACTCCAACCTTCAAACTTTAAACTCGCTTCAAACTTTGATTCGGAGGAAAAGAAAGAGACTACTTGCAGTCTACATCTGCATGTTATGTGCATGTGCACTGTGAGTTTGGCTGACCTGTGCATGCATATTTGATACCATTTGTTACCACAGTTATGGCAGTTTGAATATTTCAAAGCACAGTAATATCAAACTTTGGAAGGATTTTTCTCAAATTGTTGACCAGTTTTGCTTGAGGAGCAACAAATTCTGATACAGTAGGTTTTTATCTATTTATTCACGTGAATATTATGTAATGGGCTGCAGCATCTTTAGGATGCTTACAAGTGCTATGGCCTATTAATTTCCCAAGGTTGTCTTGGGTCCATATTAAAAGCTTGAATTTGATTGCTTTTTGTTTAATCCTATCTTACAGGATTGGGGGGCACAAAGTGCACTTGCTGATTTAAATGTCGTGATTGCTTTGATGCAATTAAAGCAACAGTTTCCAAACTTAATGACTTAAATTACTAAAATTTATCTGACTTCAAGATAAAATTTGGTAATTCACGTGTCCTCCATTGTCATAGTGAAAGATTTGTTCTTGATACCTTTTCTACAATTTTGCTGATTTTTTAATGTTTTAAGTTTTATTTGACGTGTAAACATGTGTGTTACGTTTCCCTAAAACGTTTTCATGGGTCAAAGACATCATTTCATAACATATTGATTGTGACACATTTATTTATTTATTTATTTATTTATAACAATATTTCTCTCACCAGAGTGATTTTCCTAGAGGTCGTACTGATGATGATGATGAGGAAAAAACAGATTTAATGCTCTGTTTCTGAAACAGTTTGGAAGTGCAGAATGATGTACATAGCAGAAATGGTTTATGTTTTTTTACCCTAAGGAAATGTTGAAAAATATCTGTATTATTCAACGAATTTCCATTAAATTAATGAGAAAACTGTAAACCGAATTTGGGATTTGTGACGTCATGATGACATAGCTTTATATTAAAAACACTGAGAGCCGATTTTACTTGTGAGCATCTATACTTGTAACATATTTTTGTTTAAACTGCTGAAATTACTTGGAAGTTACAGAAAAAGGCAAATTTCGCTATTGTGACGTCATAGTGACGTCATTTTTATGTACATACTGAGCAACTATAATTGGGCCACGTTTCATTTAATTTGATTGAATTGGTGAGAAGTAACATTTGTTGACTTATAAAAATTAGAACAAAAACATTGCTTTGAGTTATAAATTAAAACACCCCAGAAAATTCCACACTATTTCTGCACTTTAAACCTTTTTTGCCGTGCTCTGTTTTGTTTTTGGCAGGAATTTCCACGATCTACCGGATGCCCTGTTTAAAATCTTAGTGTTTAGAACTCTAATAGGAGTTTTCATTTCTTTTGGTAGGTTGTGAGTTTGATTCTCTCGGATGTTATAGGTGATCCACTTGATATCATTGCAAGTGGCCCAACAGTGCCAGATTTATCAACTGCTGCTCATTGCCTGGAAATCATTTTCTCACTCAGTGCACAAGCCAAGGTTCCAGTGTCTGTGTTAAGGTACTTAGAAGAATGTGCTAAGTCACCTGAAGCTGGAACCAAATTAGGTGACATGGTAAAGCAAACAGAAAGTGGTCTGTATGAATTTCATCATGTTCAGAATGAGATAGTTGGTAGCAACAAAATTGCTGTAAATTCTGCTGTGCAAACAGCTGACGCACTTGGCTACACCCCATTGGTGCTTTCAACAGAACTAAGTGGAGAGGCACGCAAGCTTGGAGCAGGTTTTGCAGATCTTGCTAAGATTGCTTGGACAAGCAATGGCAACCAGAGCACAGAAGATGAAAGTCAAGTTGCAACTGCGGATGCCATTAATAAAGTTATCAGCAGTAAAAATCTAGGAAAACCTCTTTGTATCCTTGGTGCTGGAGAAACTACTGTCACTCTAAAAGGCAAGGGAGTTGGAGGGCGCAATCAGGAGATTGCACTCTCAGCAGCTCTAGCAATGCAGAAAAACTCAGAAGTGTTTGCATCGGCTGACCCCAGTAAAGGAGAAGGAGTTGTGTTACTTAGTGCTGGCACAGATGGTCAAGATGGGCCATGTGTTGCAGCAGGAGCAATGGCAGAGCCACGGGATGTACAAGCTGCCATTAACGATGGGTTAAACCCACAAGAGTACCTAAATAACAATGATTCCTTTAATTTTTATGCCAAGTTTCTTGGTGGCACTAACCATATTATAACTGGTTTGACTGGTACAAATGTTATGGATATTCAGGTTATGTTGGTTCATCCACCAGCAGTTTAAAGAAGTACTGGTTTAAACTATTACCTGACCACTTAAACGTTACTTGGAAAAAGAATTACTAAATCACCCTGGAATTATAACTTAGATTTTAAGTAGCGGTTATTTGTTAACCATTAATGATAGCTCTTAATGATAGGTATAAAACTGAAGTCGTACTGATGATGATGATGGTGGTGGTAATGGTGATGGTGATGGTGCTGATGATGGTGGTGGTGGTAATGGTGATGATGATGGTGCTGATGATGATGGTGGTGGTAATGGTGATGATTATGGTGCTGATGATGGTGGTGGTGGTGGCGATGGTGGTGGTGGTGGTGGTGGTGGTGATGGTGATGATGACAATTACAATTTTCATCTGGTGTGATCCCAGTGAACAGAGGTTCCCGGATTCACCTCAAAGTCATTGCCTTCACCCCTTTTCGCCATCTTACTTGGTCAAACCAATTTTCCAAGTTCTTTTTGATTGTCTTCTCGATCTCTGACCAGCAACTTCATATTGTAGCACCTGTCTTAGAACAGCACCATCTTCTCTCTTCTCTCCTTAACACATGTCCATACCATCACACTCCATTTGCCTTTGCTAACTTATACAATGTCTCATTCAGTCCCAGTACGTCCATCAGTTGTTTTCTTCACCAGCTTTACCCCACACATTGCTCGCATCATAGCTCTCTCAGTCCACAGAATTGCTAATTCTTTTTCTGGTAGTAAAAAAAAGATGGTGACTCTTGAATCTTAGGAGTTGATGTTAGTATACTTTAAGAGTTATAAAATATAGATTTCATAGTTAAAAACAAATTAGTCAGACTACTTACCCATTCAAGCAAATAACTTTAACTTCTTACAATTTAATAGAATAAGGAAGATTCCTTTATGATGCCTAAGTTGTAGAAAAGAAATAAATATTTTAGGCATTGCAAGATAGTTTCTTGTTAATGTCCAACCAATTACTACGAACGAAGCGAGTAGCCTAATTGGAACACGGTGTAATCTCCGGATGGCACTAGCAACGAACATGCGATACATACGATCAGCGGTTCAAATTCATACCGTATCGAGTGTTGATTCAATAATATCAGTTAGCATTTCGGTACACACGATACATGCGATCAGCGGTTCAAATCCAAATACATTAAATGCCGAAATAGAACAGTATTGTCACTATAACAAAATAGTGTACTCACAGCACTCAGTATTAGAAATAACTAGTGTAGCAAATAATATATATATATAACATATTTGAGATGAACGAAAAATTTTACTGAAAAGGTATCAATCAACATAATGTGTCTGTTGTTGTTTTTCTTCTCTGCTTTGCTCTACTGTGGATTTATTTGTTTGTTTTTGTTTTGTTTTAGTCCCACGTACGCGACTTTAGTGCCCAATCAGTAGTGTTTTCATATTGTGGTTCAAATAACTTTTAAAATCTGGAAATGTAACTTCAAATGAACAGTGTTGATTAGGCTACAGATGCGATCTCCCAAAAAGAATGAGCCGAACTGTTCTGGAGGCATAAATGGCATGCTGAGTCGGTGTTTCTACAGAAACAGTTTTATAAATTATTGATAAGTTGTACACCGTAGTGAGAAGAACTTTGTAACAGACGTTTCGGACTGTAGTCCTTCGTTGGATGAATTAAATTTAATTAAAAGGGCTTTAATCTCTAAAATAAAATTTCATTTCTAGCAACGTTTTACTCTCTCAAGTGTCGAGCAGTTGGACGCGGTGACGTCAATTAAGGTTGCGCTGACCAGAATCTGCGCCATCTGTCCACTTCAAAGATGGCGGAGTTCAATTTCGATTTCGTTTGCCGATATATTGGACAAAATATCTCCATTTCTAAATCCGGTTCGCCAGAAATTATCACGAAAACTGGTTCTTGCAGCTTATTACATCCCTAAATGTTAATGTAAGATCTGACCTTAGCACAACTGACGATGACTTAGAAACTATATGGATAGAAATTAACAATTACAAAGCAAAAAATACTTTTCTTACTATGCCTACAGACACCATCTTCTAATCCAAAGACATTTAGAGAACACTTTGAGTCTATATTATATAAAATTTCAAGGGAAAATAGAACTGTTTTTATTATGGGGGTCTTAATCTAAATTTGTTAAACTATGACAATCATGGCTGGCTCTCTGCCAGCGTTTTGAGGCCAATAGGACAGCTGCCTTCACAAATCTCACTCTCACTGAATACATTACCTAACCTTGCAATTGGACACAAGGGCCATGAGCTTTGGAAGTTTTCTTTTCTTTCAAATAGCCGATTATTATCAAACACTAAACTACTAAGTGTCCATGCTTTACGTTGCACTTTTGACAGAACCGTAAATTTTTGGGTTAACGATACATTTCATTTGTTGTATTTTTAAAAAGTTTGATTATGCGCGCGGTGAAAGTCGAAAGCATTTTTCATCAAATCTTACGTTTCGCGACATGACTTTTTTGCTACAGGAAAAAAAACTTAAAATGCATTGTTTGCTTTTTAAATTATGTTTTTTATATACATAAAGTTGTAAAACTTCTCTGATTTGCCAGAGTGCTCGATAGCGTTTTGCTAGAGCTAAAATAGGTTAAAATTTAAAATCGAGTTTTCTCTCCAACTTAAGTTTCTAGGCTGTTT
>JANCMA020542580.1:0-2500 GCA_024336925.2 Zoanthus solanderi
AATCTTCAGTAGTTGGCTTTGTTTGATCAATTCTCATTTTCTCATCACCAAATGTCATATTTTGTATGTGTAATATAAGGAGAAGTTGGTTGTTGATAACTGACTGGCACTGAAAGGGTTAAGCATATTTTAACCGCCTAGTAATTGTTCTAATCTGTATGCTTGTTTACTTCACTTGAAAATGACAACGGAGAGGTCGAAACGTCGTGCTTCTTTATAGTCCGTTTTTATAACAAAATGCTTTTTTTCATGTAAATATATACGACCCAACTAGATAACATATGATCGCTTAACATTGCAGCCTTCTATATATTTCTTCAAAAAAACACTTTGCATTTATTATTGAGATATAAAGTATTTCTCTTTACTGCACAACGGAACGTTCGCACGCAGTGTTCCAATATTCTGTGTCAGAGTAATTGGTTTGTTATCATCAATATATCAGCCCTCTTCACACTCGGTTTCCACGAGAAACCTTTTATCAAAATCAAATTTAAAAAATGAATGAACTTGAATTTAGACTAAGACTTGGTTTCCGAGCAATAAGTAAATAAAAAGTGGAGACAAAAATGCCACAGTCGAAATTAAAAACGCACAATCATTACGAGTGCAATAATATTGGAATTATACAAGATATTTTAAAAAAAATTTTACGAGCAAAGTGTAGATCCCCCACAAAGTAACATTTAATTTTTATAACTGATAACTAACTACATTTAAAAACAACCTAAGCATATTTATGTAACGTTTCCGGTAAAAATATTTCAAAATCTTTACTAAACCTTCCTAAGTCTTCGCAATTTTTAGTTTTCAAAAACATTCAAATAGATTTGTTTTGTAAAGATATAGTCATCAAATAATAGATAACAGTTGAATTTCAGCTAGATAAACAAATGAATATAGCATGTTCTGTATTACAACGCTGTTTTATCTTTTACCACCTATTGTATCAAACAGTGATAACAAAAATTCATTTCTAGGTCTCATTCCTTAGAGAAAATCCAGATCAAACAATCCAAAAATTAAATACAATTTCTGTTTTGACAAAACTTGGTGAAAAACCGCGAGACTGCTGTTCGAGCTAATGCCAAAGTACCGGTTGCTTTGTTGGGCAGCCACAGTTAAGAGTAGAGTCATTTTATCTAGAAGATATTTTAACGCAAGCAATTTGTAAACTGCAGAATTCTGTAGAAAATAATTTTTTAATCACAGCCAATGTCAGTTGCCAATGTCAGTTGCTTCTGTTTGTATTGTTACGTCCACTTAATACCTTTACTTTAGTTCCAGAGAAACCGGGGACAAACTCGAGATCCACATGTCACCACACTTGCAATTGCATTAGGGCGGAAAATTTAAAACTAGCTCTGAAGAAAACAATTCTTTATATTAAAACTCTAGATGTTATGGAGTTTGTGTGTTATTCAGTACTAACAAAATAATTATTAAACAAAAAACAAATACACAGAATTGCTTACTACATAATCACAATGACCACAGGAATACTGTCACATGTTGGACACGTGAATGTTATGCAGGGGATGATGCAAGGGTGCTTCTCCCCTCCCCCATTAAATGCCAGATTGTGCCCTTAGTTTATGTATTCTAAAGACTGCTTTAAAACTTTGATCACTTTATTATTCTAAATTGTGTCATTAGCTACTCGTGAATCAAGGTTTATAAATTCTCTCTTCTTGTTTCTAGAAATTAACTGAAAAGGAAAATTTAATGCTCCCCACATCCTACCCCTACCCCACCAATCTATTATCTACCTGTACCCCTTTTCTATTCTTTCGTTTAACAACGCATTAACAGTTTTTTTTCCATTCCTTAATTAAAACTTGGTCTTCTTTTACAAAAAAGTGAATTCTTCAACGCCGTTTTTATTTTAAAAGTGATCTACTAACCTAATTAACAAATAGTTAATGGAACATCGACGTCTTGGACTATGCCCTGATCTAATATCTCACTTAACTGGCACGTGCATGCTTCTGTGATATCCGTATTCCGTAAGACGTAACTTTGTACACCTCTTTTTAATCTTTTAAAATAATCAAGCAAAATCGTAGAATATGATGAATCGAGTGAAGTTTTTTGAAGCAAACGCTTAATTTCAAAAGCTAAGACTTAACGGTCAAAAGTTTCAATAACGCATTTATTTATAGCTTACAACACCGTTATTAACACTCTCAATTAGTCAATAGCTCTAATATTTTTTGCCAATATAAAGTAAAACTGTTTTATATTTTAAAATGACTTTGTTCACTGTTATGCGATATTGTGTGTTTAGGTTTCCAAAATAAGTGTAAGAATAGTTGATAAACAACGATGATAAATTGTAGTCACTATATTTCGATCTGCCAAATCGATCTTCATCAGGTTCTAAGGATATCTTTACATAAACATAAATTATATATATTGGAAAACAAAATATGATAATATCATATTTTTTATATTTCGTTTTTCAATATATATTACTCATGTCTATGTAAAAGGTAACCTT
>JANCMA020542580.1:7500-10207 GCA_024336925.2 Zoanthus solanderi
CAGCGTCAGCGCCATGCTTCAACAGCTGAAATGGATTGCATTGGAAGAACAAAGACTTATAAATGATGTTGTATTTTTCCACAAGATTCAAAACAAATTAATGAATATTGATTTCCCGGCAGAAGTACAAATGTATCACAGATCAGGACGCTTGCATCACCAGTTTGAACTATCGACAAGTGTCTGCTAGAATAAACACTTACAAGAACTCTTTTTTTGTTAGAACCGTTCCATTATGGAATGAATTACCAGCCTGTGTCGTTAATATACCAAATTTCCTTAAGCTTAAAGAACAGGCTACATGTTTTATTGTCTCTGTATGTAGATTATTAACAGCAATGAATACCGCTTGTAAATTATGATTTTGTAACTGTACCGCTGGTGCTAGGATTATTAGCTATGCTCTATGTAAGCACGAAATAAAACTGAAACTGAAACCACAAAAGACGTTTGCAACTGAGCCGAGATTATATGCTTTTAAAGGTTTCCAAGAAACAGGATTCCTTTGAAAGCATGCAACTCGTGAAAAAAAAAATTTACACACATACATCACTACGCAAAAGTGTCATGAATTGCGCATATCATTAAAAAGATGGCACAGTGTCACTATAAAGTTGTTGGTTGAACATTAAAGCATGGCTTCTTACAAAAGATTACAAAATGAAAATCCTTTTTCAGACCCACTGGAATATTCGGATATAGAAACAGACGTGTTTGAGCTACAACAACTTAACCGAAACACGACGAGGTGGAGAGATACGGATTCAAATGACTATTTCGCTTGTGAACAGCCTGTAAGTGTGACAATGCGGACAAGGAAAGTAACATTTCTAATCATTTTGTTTGCCTTTTTCTTCCTGCTGAGTGGTGCGTTGTACTTCTATTTTTCGTATAAGTATAACGAAATCGAAGGAAAGCTTTCACTTGGTAAAAACTCGACCTTAGACACATACTGATCCGATCTATTAAAGAGTGCAAAACCAACGGATAATTATATATACAAAACTGTAACTTCCGTGTGCATCTCGAAGGTAACTGGCAGAAAATATTTGAAGTTATTAATATATTGATTGGACTTAAGAAATGTAATTGAAATCTTCCATATATTAAAACTCAAAAACATGCAGAGCGACAATGTGTGAAGCTAGGCCAAAAGACAGAAGCGAGGAGAAAGAACAAACACGGAACGTTGTTTATAAAATCAGCTGCCAAGAATGCAATTTTAGGTACAATGGGCAAACTGCTAGATCATTAAGCACAAGGAAAACAGAGCACCAGGGATCGGTCAGAAAATATAATAATACTACCTCGAAAATCGCGCAACACACTAACACTACTAAACACAACATCGATTTCGAAAATGTACAAATTATGGCACGTGAAAGAGAAGTAGAAAGACGCATTTTCTTAGAAGCGTGATATTCTATAGAGGACCCTAATTCTGGAAACGATCATATCAGCGTGCCTTACATTTACAAGTCTTTGTGTCTATTTCTATTGTACATGCCATATGCAGATTTGCTTTAATCAAAGTCAAACAACTTTAATCAATGTGTGTAGCTATTGCTCTCCAAAATTAACACGTAAAAATCATGTCATCTTTTAGTATCGCGTGAGGAATAATACTTCCAAAAACATATTGTTCTCCTACGTCAACGACCAAACAGGCATCCAAGATGGTGAATTTTATGTGCATTAAAAACTTAATTTGTAGCTATATGTATAAAAAAATAGAGGGACAAAAAATTCTGTACTATTCCCGTGAAATGAAATAATGTGCATGCTGCCCATTCAATTTGAGTTTTAAAATTCAAGGTGTTTTAAAAGGAGATGTCTCGGTAACAATTTCGTTCTACTTCCATTTTAACCCTAGAAGCCTTAAGAGGGGTGGGTGGGGGGAGTGGAGCGGACCCCTTCCCTCGATTTTTTTGCCCTCAAATCTGAACGCCTTGACCAAAAGCTTTGGCACAACTGTCATGAATACATGTTTTGACACTGATTAAATGCGGTCATCATTGATGACGTCATCACAGAAAGCCAGAAAGTTGAATTTTTATAAAACTCTTGTAGAATTTTTTCTAAAAACTGAAAAATAATCATTACTTTTCATTTTCTTTCCAGTATTTTGCATTTTTATCACATAAAACGGTATTTCCTATCTATTTCTTAGAATATCTCTCAATTTTAGACAAAATCTCAAAAATCGAAAATTAATCCAAGATGACGGTCATTATCATTTTATAAGACTTGGTCACCATGATAACAAAATGATTGTCACGTGTTTAATATTAAATGAAAGTTTGAAGTCCAATTAACATTCATGCCAAATCTGAGGTCGACCGGTCCACGCATAACAAAAGAAATGGGGAGGGGTCCAACAAACCCCCTTGAGGCTATATGTTTGGCTAAAAGGCTTGAGGCTTGAAGGGTTAATGGACATAATTTCCGTATTGGGGGATACTTATTTATGCATGTAGTTCCATTGTAAAGTGAAAACAATACGTTTGCGGTATCATGTGAGGGATAATATTCAAACAACATGTTGTTCTTCTAATCCAACGCCCAAACATACTTCCAAGATGGTGAATTTTATGTTTAAATTTTTAACTTAATTTGTAGCTACATGTATACAACAACAACAACAACAGTTTATTTGCATCTTCTTGTTTACATTAACCAATACATTATCAGATTAAACAAGAACGAA